>WNWK01014055.1:0-52891 GCA_009830355.1 Cherax destructor
CCCCGTGTCCATCTAACACTATGTAAAAACTCAATGCATATAAAAGGCACGAAAATTTGGAATTCATTACCTGTCATTGCCAAAGAAACCCTACCTGTACCCCAATTCAAAACGATGCTAAAAAAACCACCTTCTCACCCAAACTTAAATGCTCAATATCAAACATTCCCAACAAAGTAGAATAATCACTTAAATGTAAAAACCTGACTAATCACTTAAATATAAAAACCTGTTATGAATAATACATACTAAGCTAACTGTTTCCATAACATTTACATTATAATGACCACGTAAACTGTAACTGCAATGCAATTAATTGTTTTAAATTGTTATCTCACTCAATAAGTTGCATTGCTACAATTAATTGATATGTTCAACTTATAATCAAACTTTATAACTTAGATACGCAATTATACTTATTTTATAAATTATCAACCATAACTGTTTACCATGTAGTCTACAATTAAGTAGTCCTAAGAATGCCCGCAATGTACAGCATATTAGTTGCTTTTGGCATGTACATCTCATTAATACCTATGTATCTTGTCTACCCAACCATGTATCATTGTACCATCTCTAAATAAAGTATTATTATTTTTTATATATCCTCTTATTTCAGTGAATCTGCTGGAGTAGTACAATTGTTTGGCTTTTTTTATTAGTTTGGTGAGGACCAAGAAACTGGATCTACCCTCCTCTTCCAAATAATAAACTTGACTGCCTCCTATTACCCAAGCGCTGAAAAACCTCTACGGGTAAATTTAACGCTTTTCCAAAATTATATTTATAATTTTCGCCGTTCACGCAGCGAATTGTGTTCGAAAGGTATAATTAATTATATACGGTTCAAGAGTACGTAAAGAAATTTACAATAACATATATCTTAACAGTTTCTTGTACATAATGATGTACTCCCAGAGCTAAATCAAAACCTATAATTCTATTAAATAAAATTTGACTTTAGGTTGACTTTGGCAATTAATGGTTTTTTGATCATTAATGAACCTTTCAAGTATTGTTTTAAGGAAGCCTGTGGCTTTGTGAAATACAATGAAATATGATATACTCCATGTGACGAAAACTCATTGCTGAATGACGATTGATTCAGTTGTTCGTGTTAGTTTTTTTTAGTTTGATATCTTTATTATGCACCCCATACCCATCCTGTGGGCGGTAATCAAAAGGCTCCACCGTTGTCACAAATTTTATTCCATACGCAGTCTATTGGGATTCAGACTAAGGGCTTTTAATATTCTAATCGTAGTCCGCATCATTCCGAATATGAGCGGGATATAAAGTAAAAATGTAAGTCAAGACTAGGCCATATTTTCATTAGGTTCACCATGCAGCCTGGTTGATCAGGTCATAGACCAGAGGCCTGGTCATGGACCTGGCCTCGGGGGCGTTGACCCCCGGAACACCCTGCAGGTATACTCCAGTGTCTTGGGTATTGGAGGTAATCAGAGTTTATCCAAGGAAGGAAAGGGTCGTTCCAGTTCCCTAAATCAAGAGCCGTTGTCATAGATAAAGCACACTTGAAATAGGGAACTTTGGACGTCTAAATTATTGCATGCAGTGGGACTCTAAACCCACAGAGGTCATAAGCGCCTTTGGGAATAAGAGGTAATCAGGTTCGATCCAAGAAAAACAAGGTCAGGTCCATTTCTATGTATTTATGTCTACATAAATAACTTATTACGATTGTGATCAGATATAAATATATAAATAGTTCATTACCACTCTAAATTGTTCAGCTATCAAAACTTTGCTGTCCAGTCCCTGGACCCATTATGTACCTCTGTAATCTTTTGACTACCGCCCACAGGATGCGTATGAGGTGCATAATAAAGATATTAAACTAAGTAGCCAGTTCTATGGATCAGGAGCCCCTCACCGGTGTAAAGGAACCTCGGTGAGGTACGACGGATAATTTGTTCTCCAGAGTACAGGTTACTTGTCAGTTAAAGAACAAAAAGGTACAATATCATGACTGGAACAATACACAAAACCTGCTCATAGTTGGTTTTATATCATTTACATTGAGGATTGATTCTGTTCTAGTAAACACAAAGTCTAGTATTAATGGAATCAAGACTGTTGGACTGAACCCGTATCAAAATTGAGGGACTGATCACCTCAAGCTTATTTCTTCATGTCTGCCATCGTCGCCAGCATAATTCTTTATATTGGACTGATAAAGCCATTAGTGGCTTCTTCAGTCCTTTTTATTTTATTACTACATGTACATCGTATACAGACCCAGCTGACATCAATGACATATTATATAAAAAGCCCTGAATAAGCCACTAGTGACAAAAAGTTTCCTTTAAAAAACGTCCTGAAGTGTACATAAGTGTCCTTTTCCAACTCTTATTATCACCATACCATTTTTCATTCTAGGAAATAAAATTTGACTTGACATTGACTGGCAGTTGATAACATTTTAATTATTTATGAGCCTTTCTCGTATTATTTTCAGGAAGCTAAGCCTGGCTTTGTGAAACATAACTAAATCAAATCTCAATTTAAAGAGCAGCTCTCGTTGAAATATTTTTTTTGCTTTAATCCATCGAGTTAGGTTCTATTGTTGTCACTTATCACATTTTAAAAAGAGACAAAAGATTAGAAATTCTTTATTTCAGCATGGTACAATGTTTGTACAGAGATGGGTGACATTTAGGTGGTCATGCAGAAAGCCCCTTAACATGCAGAGGATTTCCTAGCATTGCCCAGCCTCAAAAGATAATATAAGATAAGATTTCTTCGAATTTTTAACCCCGGAGGGTTAGCCACCCAGGATAACCCAAGAAAGTCAGTGCGTCATCGAGGACTGTTTGTCTTATTTCCATTGGGGTCCTTAATCTTGTCCCCCAGGATGCGACCCACACCAGTCGACTAACAACCCAGGTACCTTTTGTGCCTAACAAGATTTCATTACATGTAAACTATATTTTGTATACTGCAGAAAAGAAATAAAGTTGTATTGAACTGTACTGTACAATGTCAACTCTGACATAGGGTTGAGTCCACGAGGGCCATTATGCTGGAGGAGTACAGGTGTGGGAGTTGCCACCTTGCTACCGGCTTATACACACACAACCCGCAAATATAAAAAGAGAGGAGCTTACGACGACGTTTCAGTCCGACTTGGACCATTTACAAAGTCACACTAACACACAGAACAAGGGGAAGGGGTATATATATAGGCAGGCAGACAGGGGAGGGCACAAGAGAGTGGGGTAATAATGGAGGTAGTAGTAGCAGTGGTAGTAGAAGTAGTAGTGGAGTCATAGTCTAGGAAAGGAGCACTGCAATGAAGCTGGAGGCCCGCGTGGGTAGGACAAGAACACAGAGAGGAAAAGGCGAATAAAATAAAGAAGAACAAAATTAAGGCAAAAGAAAAGAAAAGAAAACCCATAGGAGAAAAAGGAGAAGGGGAAGAGATGAAAGGGGAAGGAATCAGGTTAAGTCACTGGTGTTCTGAAGTTTGGAGCATTTAATAATGTAATGGGAGAGGAAAGCATCAACAGAGACAAAGCCAGGGCTAATATTCATACAGGGAAAGTTGTGTATAAGGGAGGATTCAACCAGGCGGCGACTATGAAAGTTAGACGTAGGGTAGACAGTTTTAGCAGAAGACCAATCAATAGGATGACTGTGATCTCTGACATGACAGAAAAGAGCACTATTAGTGTCGGCAAGCCTAACACTATTTTTGTGCTCCCTGAGTCTGTCAGAAAGAGATCGGCGAGTTTCTCCGAAGTACTGAAGAGGACAGGAGGAGCAAGAAATAGAGTAGACACCAGGAGAATCTGTAGAGGGAGGGGAGGTATGAACAAGATTAGTGCGAAGAGTGTTAGTCTGGCGAAAGGTAAGTTTGATGTCTAAGGAACGGAGAGAGTTGCTGAGATTAGAGAGACCAGAGATGTAGGGAAGGCAGAGGACAGGAGAGTTCACAGGAGTAGAGGGTTTAGGAGAGAAGAAAGTCCGTTTGGCACGAGAGAAAGCAGAGTCTATGAAATGGGAAGGGTAGCCAAGACGGGAAAATGAATTATGAAGAGTGGAAATTTCTGCTTCAAGGAACTGAGGATCACAAATGCGGAGAGCACGGAGAAAGAGGGAGATAAGAACACTTTTCTTGACAGAGGAGGCATGATAAGAGAAGTAGTGAATGTACATGCCACTGTGCATAGGCTTGCGGTACACGGAGAAGGCAAAACCTGTAACTGAGCGGTGGACATGAACATCAAGAAAAGGAAGCAAAGAATTAGATTCCCAATCAGCTTTAAACTTAATGGAAGGGGCAAGATTATTAAGAACATCAAGAAAAGGTTGGAAGAGACTTGAGTCATAAGGCCAAAGAGCAAAGATGTCATCTACATAGCGGAGCCAGAGTAAAGGACGTACATCAATAGTGGGAAGAAGGACAGTCTCGAAGTATTCCATGTAAAGGTTAGCAAGAACAGGAGATAGAGAACCCATAGCGACACCAAAGGTTTGAGAATAATATTTACCTTTTTTTTCATCTTGTCGGTATTTTATACCATTTCTCTCCATGTTGAAACTTAACGAAAACTATCATCAAAGAGTGGTGGAGGCCTGGTCATGGGCCGGGCCGCGGGGGCGTTGACCCCCGGAACACCCTCCAGGGATACTCCCTCCAGGTAATTAGGTCTACACATCTCACAATAGCTCAAGTTAGGTATCCCCGAACGGGGACCTCAAAGTGGTTACCTGATATTTTTCTTTTCCTCCAACTCCTCGATTTTCTTTCGCTCAGTTTAATAGATCTATTACCGGAGCATACCTGGAGAGAGTTCCGGGGGTCAACGCCCCCGCGGCACGGTCTGTGACCAGGCTTCATTATGTACGTAATTCCTATTATGTGAGTCATATAGTAAAAAAAATTACCGAGTCAACCAAAATAGGTCCAAGGGCTGAGCATTAAACATTACCACGATGCAGTGGTAATGAATCTTATGTAAACTTATTGACTCGGTAACACAGTTGATGTGTTGATGCGCAATGAATTCAGTGACATAAACATTAGTCAAAATGTCAAACAGACGAAGACAGCCTCACAATATGAAGCAGTAATATTTTTGGAGAAAAAAAAAATAATGAAATGTCAATGTTTTAGGATATCTGCACAATGCAATGTATCTAATTTTTGCTCATATAAAAAAATAACCTTGTAAAATATCATATAGCAGTACAATACTTTCTCACTTTTTTCACACTAATAGAAATATAATCTTGTATGATGTTATTTATAGACCAGGGTTAGTAGCACAATATGGAGATATTTATATAATTTTAAAACACAACAAATAAAATCTTTGCTTGTGAAATATATATAACGAAATCAAATTTTTAATTTACCTTAACAGGTAAAATTCCACTCTGAGAATTATCCACTACAGCCTCTGGTGAGCAGTGCGAGTCTTAATGTGACTTATTTTACATGGTTTGTTTTGCTGCGGTCACTTATTAAGCATAATCCTTCTAGACAGCCGCCGGTGCTATAACGAAGGCACCGTCTGCGTTGCTATGGTAACCAGTGTGTGACGCGGCCGCCAGAGGGCCCACACACCAGGCATCCAAGTGTCTTAAATTATATATATATATATATATATATATATATATATATATATATATATATATATATATATATATATATATATGTTGTATATATATTGTATATATATAGTATATATATATTCAAATTCAAATTCAAATTCAAATTCTTTATTTCATGTAATACAAGGTGGGGGGTACTTATAGTTATACATTAAAGTTGATATTACAAGATGGCCAATAATATGCCTAGGTATGCCTAGGCTTTTCAGGCAGTCTTATGATAGGTCTTACTCAATAGCTATACAATGGATATACAGATTGTAAGGTTAGGTTTACAAAATTTAGGTACTGGAATTTAAACATTGAGAATTTAACAATTAGTATAAAAAGTTAGCAATTAGTTTATATATTAATGATAAAGGTGATATATTGGCATAATATAGTTTCTATATTGGAGTATCTTAGGCAAACTTATGACTAGCTTAAGTATTATGGAGCAATAGTTGTATTAGAATTTTGGTTAGAACTGTGCAAATTAAGGGGAATCACAGATATCAATAAGTGTATTTTGCGGTGGTTAGTAATGTGCAAATTAAGGAGAATCACAGATATCAATAAGTGTATTTTGCTGTGGATATGTGCAAGATAAAGTAGTTTTCGTATGGTTAACTACCGGTTTAGTGCGTAAGTGAGATAAGATGTTTTTTAACGGTGCTTTTGAAAATGGAGGTTGTGTCTGCAGTTCTAGAGTTTTCAGGCAGGGAGTTCCAGATTTTAGGCCCTTTTATGCGCATTGAATTTTTGTAAAGATTTAGTCGGACACGGGGAATGTCAAAGAGATGTTTATGTCTGGTATTATGTCTATGGGTCCTGTCACAACTGTCAAGAAAGTGTTTTAGCTCAGGGTTAAAGTTGGAATTAATGGTTCTATAAATGTAGATAGCAGAGTAGTAAGTATGGATGTTCTGGACAGTGAGTAGGTTTAGGTCTTTGAAGAGTGGGGGGGTGTGCTGCCTATCGTTGGATTGCGTGATAAAATCTTACTGCGGCTTTTTGTTGGGTTATTATTGGCTTTAGGTGGGTAATTGCTGTTGATCCCCATGCACAAATGGCATATGTGAGGTAGGGATAGATGAGTGAGTAGTATAGTGTGAGTAGGGCTGATTGTGGTACATAATACCGTATCTTAGAGAGGATCCCCACAGTTTTGGACACTTTCTTTGTTATGTGTTGGATATGGGTGCTGAATTTCAGGCTGCTGTCAAGGTGAAGGCCCAGGAACTTGCCCTCGTTATGTCTAGCAATAGGTGTAGAGTTGATCTTAATGTTTAATTGTGGATCATCTGTTCTGTTGCCAAACATAATATAGAAGGTCTTATCAGTGTTGAGTGTAAGTTTATTGGCAGTCATCCATGTTGATATTTTTATTAATTCGTCGTTAACAATGGTATTAAGCGTGGCAAGGTTTGTGTGGGAGATGACATAAGTTGTATCGTCAGCAAAGAGTATTGGTTTCAAGTGTTGTGATACATTGGGAAGATCATTGATGTATAAGAGGAAGAGCAGGGGACCAAGGACACTTCCCTGCGGTACGCCGGTGTCTAGTGGTAGTGTCGTGGAGGATGTCTTTAATAGTGACATACTGGTACCTATTAGTGAGGTAGGATTTGAGGTATGCTAGTGCATGACCTCTTATTCCATAGTGGTCAAGTTTGTGGAGTAAGATGCCGTGGTTTACTGTGTCAAAAGCTTTCCTTAAGTCAATAAAAAGTCCTAGTGGATATTCCTTATTTTCAAGTGCTGTGTAAAGCAGGTCTATCATTTTTACTATTGCATCGTTAGTGCTTTTATTTTTCCTGAAGCCAAATTGGCAGGGGTTGAGTATGCTTTGTGTAGTTATAAACGAGTATAATCTCATGTGCACAAGTTTCTCGAATATTTTGGATAGCAATGGTAGATTTGATAGGCCTATAGTTATTTACGTCTGTAGGGTCACCACCTTTGTGTATTGGTGTAACCCTTGCTGTTTTGAGTAGTGTTGGGAAGGTGCTAGATTCTAATGATTTGTTAAAAAGTAAAGAAATAGGATATGAAAGGACATGAGCAGCTCGTTTGTATATTAAGGGTGGAACTTGAGACAGATGTCCTGATTTATTTTTAAGTGACTTGATTATCATGGAGACTTCAGTGGGTTCTGTAGGTGCAAGATACAAGGAGGATGGGAAATTCCCATCTAGGTAATCACTTGCTCGGGCATTGGTATCTGGAATTTTACTGGCAAGATTTGATCCTATAGTTGAGAAGAAGTCATTTATCTTGTTTACTGTATCAATAGGCTGTAGTGGTGTTTCGTTTGGTTTAGTTAGGACAATATCCCTATTTTTTTCAGTTTGTGGGTGCCCATAATCTGTGAGAGTGTTTTCCAGGTCTTTTTATATCTCCTCTTGTTTCAGTGAATCTGCTGGAGTAGTACAATTGTTTGGCTTTTTTATTAGTTTGGTGAGAACTGATGAATAGTGTTTAACAAACTCCTTATGTATGAATCTCCGTCTATATTGCTTCTCATATTGATGTTTCTTGTTAATGGATTTTAGTAAGTTGTTAGTTAGCCATGGGCAGCCTAACCGTTTATTCGTAATCTGTTTCATTTTTATAGGACAATGTTTGTTGTATAGTCTATGTAATTTATTAAGAAAGGTGTCTGTCCACTCATCGATACCCTTGGCATTTGGGAATTCTATAGCCCAGTCAACTGTGTCTAGCTCTGTTGTGAAGTTATTTATTGAAGCTTGGTCATGGAGTCGGAATGAAACTTTGGTGTATTCTAGGGGCGGTTTACTAATGTTTGTTAAGAGGAAGGTGGGGTAGTGGTCTGTGGTGCTGTCTGTTATTATCCCCGATTTAAGGGGGGCTAGGATATTGGTCCATATATGGTCGATTATGGTTGCACTCGTATCAGTAAGCCTAGTTGGTTTGGTTATTGTTGGTATGAGAAGTGTGTTGTTCATATTGTTGATGAAATCGGTTACTGGCTGGTCATCTGGTAGGCCAAGGTTGATGTTGAAGTCTCCAGCTAAGATAAGGTGGTGTTTGTTCAATTGGTTGTTTGTTATTTGCGTTTATACATTGATTGTGTTTCCTTATAGTTGCCTCTGTTCACCCATCAGTGAGTAGGTACCTGGATGTTAGTCGAAGATTGTGGGTTTCATCATAGGAAATATAATGAAAGAATCATAAGCTTTTGTTTATTCCCTCTCACAGGGGCCTCTACGGTGGCCCGTGGCCTGCTGGCAAAAGCTCTTGTTTCACATGCTGAGGGTCCAGGTTCGATTCCCGGAGAGGGTTGAAACGTTGGGCGTGTTTCCTTACACAGGTTGTCTATGTTTACCCATCAGTAATAATGGGTACTTGGGTGTGGGTCGCATTCTGGGACAAAACTGACCTAACTTGCCCGAAATGCTCAGCATAACAAGGGGCTTTCTATATAGTAGTATGTCAATGATGTCAGCTAGGCCTGTATACCTTGTACATGTACTTGTAGAAATAAAGATATTATTATTATTAAAGTTGATAAATTAGCTAAACAAATATTAAATAAAGAGAATGTTGCGTATAACTTCGGTTTTTCAAATAGAAGTTTACGAAACATTGTCAAAAAGGAACTAGCAAACGAGCTTGAAGAAAGTATAACAGTACAGATAGGAATTAGCATATCCATTATCCATCATAATGAAGTGTGTCGAGTCAAACATATCTATGGAGAAAGTGACAAGGTCAGTAAATTGTAAAAATGTTCTTATTACTAGATCAGGGCTAGCCTGTATCTGTGGCAGCACGGTTTGTATAGAGTTGTCAATGATATAGAAGGCAAAACGTGTGGACAGAGACAGGTTCACACACTGGAACATTATATCCAGCATCCAACCTTCAGAGACACTTCCATGCAAACCTTGCAGGATATGGCAAAACACCTCATTGTTAATGATAAGATATCTGAAATCTTGAAGTTGTATCCACATTTTGGATGGACTAGAATCACTAGATGAACAAACTGTCTTAATAGAGATTGAAACTTAGCTATGACCAATGTTTTTTTTTATTTTGTTTAGTGGTAATAAGAAATAATTTTTTAAGACTGTATTCCGTATTGAAAAATAGTGATAATTAGATATAATTTGTTTTAGTACATTCCTTACTGTACTTTATATAACAACTTTGTTAAGTAATTGTACAATACCAAATAACTAATATTCTTTTCCAGTGATGTAACAACGCTCAGTGAAGTTTTACAAAGACCTATAATAATAATATCTGTATTTACTACAAGTACATGTACATGGTATACAGGCCTAGCTGACATCAGTGACATACTACTATATAGAAAGTCCCTTGTTATGCGAGACTAATAGATTGCTCATTGCTTTATAATTTGTTCATGAGTGCAACCATGTACAGACGTAAGTAAATTTACTTACATGATTCATTACCTTGTAACTAGTGAATTAATTACCATTGTACCTTGTTCAGCTATCAAAACTTTGGGGCCAGTCTCTGGACCCTATATATACCTCTGTAATCTGCAAATACCTTTGTAACTTGTCATGATTGTGACCATCTGAGTTCATTACCTTTGTAACTTGCTCAGCTATCAAACTTTGAGGTCCAGTCCCTGGACCCATTATGTACCTCTGTAATCTTTTGACTACCGCCCACAGGATGGGTATGGGGTGCATAATAAAGATATCAAACTAAACTATGCTGAGCATTTCGGGCAGATTAGGTCAGTGTCCCAGGATGCGACCCACACCAGTCGACTAACACCCAGGTACCCATTTTACTGATGGGAAACATAGACAACAGGTGTAAAGAAATACGCCCAATGTTTCTGCCCTGGCTGGGAATCGAACCCAGGTAAGTTACATATACATGTATGCTGCTGCTGCTGCTGATAATAATAATAATAATAATAATAATAATAATAATAATAATAATAATAATAAAATAATCTTTATTAACTACAAGTACATGTAAAAGGTATACAGGCCTAGCTGACATCAATGACACACTACTATATAGAAAGCCCCTTGTTATGCAGAGCATTTCAGGCAAATTAGGTCAGTTTTGTCCCAGGATGCAACCCACACCAGTCCACTAACACCCAGGTACCCATTTTACTGATGAGTGAAGATAGACTAAGTAAGTTTATTCAGGTATACACAAATACAGATACATAGATTATCATACATAGCAGCATATGTGTAGAGAACCTAGGATAACCCAATAAAGTCAGGCAGTGTAAAGAAACACGTCCGATGTTTCCACCCTTCGCCGGGAATCGAACCCTGACGCTCACCGAGTGAAGCGAGAGCTTTTGCCACCAGGCCACGGGGCCTGTATAATAAATTATGTAACTTTATTTATGTGTACTTGTACCTGAATAAACTTATTAAGGTCATCGTTAAACATTAAATATATGCAGGAAACCTAAATAGAACCCTAAAGGACCCCAATGGAAATAAGTCACTCTGACTTTTTTGGGTTATCCTAGGTTCTCTACACATATGCTTCTATATATGATAATCTATGTAACTATATTTGTGTATACCTGAATAAACGTAATTACTTAAATAATAATGCATTTCGTAACCAGGGGCTGTGTATTAAGGTTGTAATAAATGCTACTTAGTTTTCTAATCCCTGTAACCTCATTTTGGGAAATAAAATTTTTAGTTTCAGTGTCACTTTCAATATATATTGTTCAGTTTCAATTAATGGAAATAAATCACTTTGTCTGACTTTATTTGGTTATCCTAGATAATCTACACATATGCTGATACGACTGATAATTTATGGAACTGTATTTTTGTGTACCTATACCTGAATAAACTTACTTACTGAGCAAAGCTCAGACCTCTACAACACAATTGTCCTCAAATATTTGTTAAGTTATACCATAAATTAAGGAAAGATCCCAGACTTCACCTTATGAAACAGACAAAACAAATGCGATAGTAATTATGGACAAGGTAGATTATAGTGGAAATGGAATGGAAATAAGTCACTCTGTCTGACTTTTTTGGGTTATCCTAGGTTCTCTACACATATGCTGCTATGTATGATGATGTATGAAAATGTATTTGTGTATACCTGAATAAACTTACTTACTTACATGTTATTAGAAGACGGGGGAATTTTTTGCCTCATAAGGGAAAGAGAGGAACGGCTCGCCCTCCAGTCGCCCTTAACAACAATATAGGAGTTAAACAAACATTATTAATGATGGCTTCCCTTGCGAGGATGAGAATTTTGAGTTTAACAAGACAATTAGCAGGTTTGTGGACTACTTCATTGTGGTTTATGCACTAGAAGAGTGCCAGTATATGTAAAATAATCATAGAAAATATAACGAATATGAGGGTGTCATGTTGATACTGATTTACGTTTTACATATTCCTCATGGTAGGTGCCTTGATGCCGGTGAGGGGCTCCTGATCCAAGGAATTGGGCTTATCTCCTCGAAGGAAGTTCGTTGATGCCTATGAAAGGCTCTTGATCCAGGCACTGACCCCCACGAGTTTAGCGCTTCCCCGTTAATAATATAATAATACCCTGTAAATATTTACGTTTTTCTAGATGCGAGTTTAGCAGTAATTATTTTTTACCCAAATCAAAGTTATCATGGTTAAAGAAAAAAAAATACGGAAACCAAATGTTAAACAGCTAAACCAAATTTCTTGTGCAAATTGTTATTTTTTGGGAGATATTAGTAATAATAGTACATTTATTTTGGTTGCACAGCACATTTTTGCAAATTGACGAGTAGTATTGAGTTGTCACGTCCCACACCGAATACTATTAAGAAAGACATACGTATTTATCGATGGTGGAGTAAGGTTAAGTTACATTAAGTAAGTTTATTTAGGTACAGGTATACATAAATAGTTGCATAGATTATCATACATAGTAACATATGTGTAAATTAACTAGGATAACCCCAAAAATTCAGAGTGACTTATTTCCATTGGGGGTCCTTGTATTTCTTATTTCTACAAGTACATGTACAAGGTACACAGGCCTAGCTGACATCAGTGACATACTACTATGTAGAAAGTCCCATGTTATGCAAATTAGGTCAGTTTTGTCCCCAGGATGCGACCCACACCAGTTGACTAAGATCCAGGTACCTATTTTACTGATGGGTGAACAGGGACAGCAAGTGTCCTAAGGAAACACATCCTAATGTTTTCACCTAATGAGCTGAGTGTGCTAGGTTACTTATTTTATCATTAGCACAGCAAAATAATATCTCAGTTGTAAAAGCAACTTAATATTGTACAGTTCAGACCATAATTGATTGTCGAAATCTGCCGAGGAGAAGTATACTTTTACTATCTCCCATTCCCAAGGCTCTGTATGACCTCTATGGGTTTGGATAAGTGATGGTATGTGATAATAAAACAATTATAAAGAGATAAATACAATATTATTGAATACTGTACTTTATTGAAGCTGATTTGGGTTATCCTAGGCAATTTACAAAATGTATAATAATTGTACTTGTGTGTACCTGTGCCTAAATCAATAAATTTGCTTATGTTACAAACAGATGGAATAAAGTCCACTGTGTGGGCAAAATGTTGTTAATAAATAATTCTACACGCAGTACTTTTTTCCAAGTGTCAGCTAGAATATATTTTGCATCAGAACTATCTGACTCCTATAAAATCTCTCAAAAATGAAGTGTATGAAAAATTAAGGATTTTTTATTTGTCAAAAAGTCAAGGGTCATACTCTAATATATATTCAGTTATAAATGGTATATTCATTTGTGGAATAAAAAATTATTCGTGATTAAGTGTAATACAAATGTTTGTATATACAGCCTCTCCTCACTTAATGACAGACTTCCGTTCCTAAGACCTCGTTGGTAAACGAATTCGTCGATAAGTGAGGAGCATACTATAATGGTAGTGGGTTTGTGTCAGCCATCTTTAATATTATTTCTGGTATATTTTTAAATGTTTATACAGTAGTGTACTGTATATTGTAATAAAAAGAATAGAGGAAATCAGCTCTAATATACAGTGGACCCCCAAGTTTCGGTCACCTCGGAAATTGAACAATTGTGTAAGTTTAATATTGCAAGTGCTTTTGTATGTGTATTTTTGGGGGTCTGAAAGGACTAATCTAATTTACATTTTTCCTTAAGGGAACAAATTCGTTCGGTAATGGCACTTGAACAGCCTTCTGGAATGAATTATGACCGAAACTTGGGGGTCCACTGTACATTATTTAGGTATGAATACTGGTCAGAGAGCCCATCGTAAGTCCAAGTTGTGGTAAACGAGTACGTTGCTAAGTGAGGAGAAGCTGTATATATATACGTATAGTATTGCAGAGGCTATTTCAAGGGCCACTTGTCATACAACCTCTGAATTTTATATAAATTGTAGGATTTTTTTGAAATGTGCATGTTGCATTACCATGCCCAGATGCTTTTTTCTATTCATTCATTTTGTTCTTGTGAATATCAATTCTAAACAGATTAGAGCATTATCTTAGAGATATGGCCATAAATCTAGGATCTTCTCTGAAATTTAGCTATGCACATATGTAATACAGGTTGACCATCACTAATAAGAACATAAAAAAGAAGGAACACTGCAGCAGGCCTACTGGCCCATGCGAGGCAGGTCCAAGTCTCCCACCGGCTTAAACCAATGCCCCGACCCAGCCAGGTCAGGTTACATTCAATTAAGGAAGGAGCACGGCATCTGACCTAGTAGCACAAGCTAGTCAGGACCAACTCACACCCACCCGCACCCACTCATATATTTATCTAGCCTATTTTTAAAATTACACAACGTTTTAGCCTCTATAACTGTACTCGGGAGTTTGTTCCACTCATCGACAACTCTATTAATAAACCAATGCTTTCCTATATCCTTCCTGAATCTAAATTTATCCAACTTAAAGCCATTGCTGCGAGTCCTGTAAATACGTACTAGATATTTTTAGCACGCTATTTACATTCCCTTTATTTATTCCTATTTTCTTGCTTTCCATTTTAAATTTTTATTCACACAAAAAATAGAAGATTTTCAGTGGTACCCCGAGTTTCGTACTGCTCCCAACTCGAACAATTATGTAAGTGTATTATTGTAAGTGCTTTTGTAAGTGTATTTTTGGGTGTCTGAAATGGACTAATCTAATTTACATTATTCCTTATGGGAACAAATTTGTTCGGTAACGGCACTCGAACAGCCTTCTGGAACGAATAAAGTACAAAACTCGGGGTACCACTGTAATTGTGTAAATAATGTCAACTCATTCGTGACTGTGTATTAGACCGACCAGTAGGACACATATTGGACGGTGACATCATTTGTTTACTCTTGAACATAGGTAAAAATCAAACATTTCCGCTACTTTGAGCTCAATTTCAAGGTACTTTCTGTCGTAAAACCAATCAAAATATTATCTGTTTCTGTAATATATCTTCCATTCATTTGATTGAATGGCTGGCCTTTCTATCAAAAAAAAAAAAAACGAGAATACAACCATAAAAACTATACAAAAATACACCGCATAGTCAGTTTTACACCAAAAACATTTTCAGTTTTTTCTCATGCACTGCGTGCTGCAGATTTTTTTTTATTTAGTGCTCACTTGCCACACAGACCTATTCTCTCATATGTACGCCCAAATTTACCGGTCACAGCTTATCTGAGTGAGCTGAGCTCATGGCGACCGACAGTGGCTTCAAAGCCACCTTATCTTTTGTGAACAATGTACGGTGTATGTGCTTTACACAACGAGAAGCATTTCTGTTATTCGTTGGAACCATGGCTAGGGCTAAAAGTGAGCAGGTTATAACAATAAATGGAAAAAAGAAATTGGAATAACTTATGCAGCAAGTAGCGCCACCAAACAGTAGTGGCAGGTTGGTGTGGCTACCCCAGAAATTTGAAATTATGCTAGCCGAAATTAGTGCCGGATTACTGATTGCTGGATTAGTGATGGCCAACCTGTACATATAAAATAGGATTTTTTAATACAGCCTTTCCTCATTTAGCGACATACTCGTTTACCAACGACTCGGACTTACGACGGGCTCTCTGACTAGTATGAGTACCTAAATAATGTATATTTGAGCTCATTTCCTGCATTCTGTTTATTAGAATACACAGTACACACTGTATAAACATTAAAAAATATATCAGAAATGTTATAAATGGTCCAAATGTGACATTAAAATAATATCAAAGATGGCTGACACAAACCCACTATATAGTATGCTCCTCACTCAGCGACGAATTTGCTTACCGACGTGGTCTTTAGGAGGAGAGACTGTATTTCAAATGTGTAATTTCATATCATTCAAAACTTGAAGATTCACAAGGCCTCCAAGAACCTAACCTTCGCATTTCCCCAGATTTAATTTTACTTAAAATTGCTCAAAAGGATTTACTCTCGTTGAGATCCCTATATTGTATATATACCATATGTTATTTACCAGTCAATCATCTTTTACACTGTTCAGTATCTGGCATCATTTTCTGAATATTCTGTGTATACAAAATATTAATATTTTTTATTGTGGGTTAGAGTAGGTTACATAACTCTAAATATTATACCATTCTAGTGTTCACTATTAAAAGAGTCTTTTGTGTAAATCAAAAGAAAGTTTAGTAAAATTAAAAAGAGGGCACAGCTACTGTCATGCAAGTTCTAGACACAGATTACATTACAAAGTCATTTATTTCAAATAGAGTCTGGAACACTTTTGATAAAATTCAATATTACATGTTGTCTACTCATTCATAGTATGTACAGCATTATGTTAGCACTTTTGTTTTGCAGTCTTTTTCCTGTATTTCTGCTGTTACACCTGCAAGTTAGGTGTAACAGCAGAAATAGCAGAAATAACACCTGCTGTTCCCACTCAGGGAACTTAAACTAGTGTTGGTGGATGAAGGGAAATGTTGCTATATTCTATAGGGCAAATGGGTGAAACTGTATAGTCAGGCTGCCCATCCCAAGGAACATAAACAATACACCCTTATGTAAACAATCACTATAATTTATCTCAGTAATTTGAGTCTATATCAACAAAAAAGATTGATGCGAGGCTGCAAGGCTGCCTTTCAGTTTTTGTAGTGCTTGTTGACTTTTATTCCAGTGTCTTTCAAAATCTGAGCAATGGTAGTATTTTCATTAATGGTAGTTTTGTAGACATGACTTAATTTTAGCTGTTACATTTGATTACAAAAATGGCAACTAGAGTGAAATGGCAAATATTAAATTATCTTCAAAATTGCCGACAACCTCTTAAAGTGTGGCTATTGCTTTGTGCTGCATTCACAGGTTTGGGGCTGGGTGGAAGAAGACATACTGGTAGCAGTGCTGTACCGGCAACAGTTCTTCCCTATAGCAAAACTCGGTACGATGATGATGATGTAAACGTGCAACAAGTTCCTCATGACTTCAGGTATTTCCTTACTTTATTTTATTATAGTGGTAAATTAAGTTTTCTTGCTTGATAAATAAGGTGATGTACAAGAGTCAAATGTATTAAAATAGTTGCAAATACATGATACAGTGGTACCTCGGTTAACGATATTTTTTCATTCCAGAATGCTGTTCAAGTGCCATTACCAAACGAATTTATCCCCATTAGGAATAATGTAAAATAGACTAGTCCTTTTAGACCCCCCAAAAATACACTTACAAAAGCATTTAAAAAAATAAACTTGGACATAAAAGGGTGAGTTTGGGGCATACCTTTCAGTCATTGAGGAAGCTTTAGTAAATCGTGTTATAGGCCACTTGTCATATTTCAGTGCATTTGGGCAGGTTAGCAATGTAAGATATGGCCACATGCAAATGGTGGCATTATGGGGGCTGGAGTGCAATTGTTGAGGGATTCCTATCCAAAACCAATGTCCCCTGTCTGAGGCCTGTTGATGCTTATGAGGTTCCTGTTTCAAGAACCGTGCTCCTTGTTTAGAATGATTTCATCTTCAATATAATCTGTAACCTATAGTTATGTTTCTAAATAAATACAGTAGAGTTTGTAAACTATACCCCTGAGAAGTCTGTCAGTGCATTACGCAATTTACTCCCTAAGGAAAATTTCACGAGGTTGTCATTTCAGACCCAAAATACATTCCACAGAACTTACAAAATTATACTTACATATTGCACGATTTCGGTATTCGTTAACCGAGGGTCCACTGTACAGTGGTACACTCGTATATGTAAGTGTTTGTAAGTGTATTTTTGGGGGTCTGAAACTAATCTAATATACGTACATTATTTCTTATGGGAACAAATTCGTTCGGTAACGGCACTCGAACAGCCTTCTGGAACAAATTATGGTCAAAACTCTGGGTACCATTGTATTGGTGTTATTGTGTAATGTATCAACCAGTTATATTTGTTTTCTCTGAAAGATATAATTTATTTGAGGGCTTTGATGCTTTTGTTCTCTCAGAATTTTTCATTGAGTGGGTGACTGTAACTGAAAAGCATCAAGGTAGTTAAATCTAAACTTTCACTTCTGGCATATGTCTTTTTTTTATACAAGATTGTTTGTAGCATTATTGGTCAGTTTTAGTGACCAGCAAACTCTTTTATTTAATTGACACAGTTTCAGTAGGCTAGTGTTCTTCAACATGATACGATATCAGATTTCATATCATAAATTCCAGATCACTTATTTTACTACTGCCTTTTTCTTCTTACCAGGGTGGTGTTCCCAGAGTTTTTGCCTGATCCAAAACCTGAATGGAGAAACAGACTTCGTGAAAAGCTGGAACGACAAGATATGTTGGCTCGCAGGGCAGTCATGGAAATCCCTGAATTTTACATTGGTGGGTAACCATCATTTTAATTTTTAAGCAATAGAAGCCTGTATAAATTACTCAGTAGTTTGCAATAGCAAATGCCCAATGATGTGTTTGAAGTACAATATTCAGTATACAGTGGAACCTGTAGTCGACTATAATTCGTTCAAAACTCTTGTCGTGACCTGAACCTAATTTTCCCATTGGATTGTATGTCAATACGATTAATCCATTCCAGACCCCTACGAACTGTATGTAAATATTATTTTTTTAAGATTTTTAAGCTAAAAAATAGTTTATACCATAGAATGCACAGTGTAGTAGTAAAGTAAATGTAAAAACCTTGAATAACACTGAGAAAACCTTGAACAACAGATAAAACTAACATTGCATGAGTCTGTTCTAGACCCTACGAGAAGTGAACTCCTTTATTTATCGTCTGATTTCTTTCATTTTTGGTGTGCATTAAGAGGCATCTTTCCATCATACATTGCCCAAGTTTCAATAAGATAACCCAACAAACGAGAAAAAAAATATTTACCAAAAATCATATATGCCAAGCCCTAGCCGGATATTGGCACTGCAAGAAGCTGTTTGTGCACTACCTGATGATAAAAAATTGCTAATCCGAATTTATCACAGTCGTAATTACTGTAATTTATGAATAACTTCCGAGATAATCAACGAAAACGAGCGCGCACTGAAAAAAAAAGAGAAATAAGTCACTCCTGCTGACTTTTTTGGGTTATCCTAGGTTCTCTAACATATATGCTGCTATGTATGATAACCTACGTAATTGTATTTGTGTATACCGAGTGCATTATGAGTGTATATCACAGCACTGTACTACACTACGTTTTCTCTAATATAAGTACCCACTAGGGGATAAGAGGATGGTAATTTATCCCTTATCTTCAAGTTCACAGCGAATGAACGTACGTCTGACTGAGACTGACTTCAAGGTGAGGGTCTTTGTTAGGTGTACACAAACAACAGGAAGTGGGGAAAATTGGCACGTGCAAAAAAATGGTGCAGAATGTGAAAATTGGCGTGGCTGTATTTGTTTGGCACCCAATTATGTGTTCGTGACCAGATGCAAAAATTTGGTGAAATTTTTGGTCGTGAACTGATTTGTTCATGTTCGGAAGCGTTTGTGACCAGAGGTTCCACTGTATGATACTTTTGGCAGTAGGTGCCAACCTGTCTTCTTTTAAACACACAGACCATTTATTCCCAAAGAAGGGTGACCCAAAATAAACGCACAAACCATCGCAGAATCCATAGCTGTCTTTTTTGGAAGTATATTGACATCACACTTCAAATGATTCCTTTAATTGTATCATCTCCACCCAACCCTCTAAAGTGCAGACTCATGTCTATTTGAGTCTAGCTAACTGGTTTATCTGAATACCTTCATAGATATTATCGTGCTGTCACATTAACAGCACATCAAATATCCCAAAAAAAAAAAAAAAAAATTATATTCTTACATGTATCTGCTAAATACTTTTACCACTTCCACACAAAAACTACCTTCACACCCTTCTTTTTTAGGATGTTTCATACACCTTCCATCCTTTCCTGATATATACAACCTCTTGCTCCACCTATCTTGCTCCATTTTTTGTAAATGACCAAACCATTTCAACAACCACTCCTTCACTTCCTGAATTATACTTCTTATTCTTACCACACCATTTTCTAGATTTTTAACCTTTTCTTCCCACTACGTATTCACACCACACATTGATCCTACACATGGCATTTCCACTGTCTCCAGCTTCCCTCATTACAACATTCAAAGACCTTGCCTCACACCTGTACAAAGGTGTTGACACTACTATGCTCTAAAACACTCTTATTTGAACATCCAATGATAAACCTTTTTTTCCCCATAAACTTATCAGTACAGCCTCTCCTCACTTAGCGACATACTCGTTTACCGACGCTTCAGACTTACGACGGGCTCTCTGACTAGTACAGTATGTATTCATAAACCCACTACCATTATAGTATGCTCCTCACTTAGCAACGAATTTGTTTACCAACGTGGTCTTAGCAACGGAACTCCGTCGTTAAGTGAGGAGAGGCTGTTCACTAGGTATAGTATCTTCTTTCTTTCAACAAACCGGCCGTATCCCACCGTATCTCCTTTTAAATTTAGTAATATATGCAAGAGAAGGGGTTACTAGCCCTTTGCTCCTGATAGTACTTCTTATCTATATCCTAATAGGCTACAACAGTCTGGTTGATCAGGCAGTCATCAGGGAAGTCTGGCCTCAGGCTGAGCTATGTAAGCAGAACTGTCAAAACCTGTCTTAGGTATATCTCCTCATCTGTACTTCTGTGTAATCTAAGTCAGGGTGATATTCCAACAATACTGGATATAATGTTAACCAGTATAACTGAGAAATGTGTTAGCGTGTAACCAGTGGAGCCTCGTCCATAATAGCTGCAGAGTCCCCAGATGCTCACTGCCAGACATATGACTTCGTCAACCTTACGCTAAAATAATTTGCAACTAACAAATATATTACAGGAAAAATCTGTTGTAGTATGTTGTTTTCAATGTACAGTAGAACCCCGAGTTTCGGCCTCCCTGAGTATCGGCCGCTTCAAGTTTAGATCACTTTTTTCGGCTAAATTTTGTCCCAAGTTTGCCCTGTTCCCATGTTTCGGCCAGGTACCAGACCTGTCCGCCTGCCCGCGCAGGTGTCATGAGCCAGTCTTGCTTTGTTTATCCTTGAGTGAACATTACCCTGCACTCTCATCCAAACATTTCAAAATAAATTCATTGTGTTTAGTGCTCGTTTATTGATTGTGACTGTGAAATAAGCCACCATGGGCCCAAAGAAAATTCCTAGTGGCAGCCCTTTGGTAAAGAAAGTGAGAAAAACCATAGAAGTGAAGAAAGAAATTGTAGAAAAATACGAAATTGGTGTACGTGTGGGTGAGCTTGCCAGGATGTACGGCAAAAACAAATCAACAGTCACTTCTATCCTGGCGAAGAGAAAAGAAATCAAGGAAGCTGATGTTAGTGGTTGAGGCAGTGGTGGAGTACATGAGTGTAGAAGGTTCGTGAGTTTTGTAAACAATCCAGATGTTTTTCCAGTCGACTTGATGGAGTGAACAAAAGCCATTGTGTCCAGGCTGTACCAGCCCGGACACGAATGGTTTTTGTTCACTCCGTCAAGCTGACTGGAAAAACATCTCATATTTATGTTAATTTATATGTTTATATGTTACGTAGTGTGTTTATTATATTTTGTGTTCCTGCATGCCAGCACAGGTGCAAGTTGTGGAGTTTAAAGCAGTTAAGTTCAATGACAAAGTGTAGCATTAAGAGTGTAGCAATTAAGCGATAGAAAAAGGACGAAACGAAATAAACTCCTGACAGCATAAGCCGCTCTGCCTATCTTCTGTAAGGTATGTAAATGGTGTACGTACACTAGTTCATTTGTACATTATGGTTTTCTTATGAAAGAAGTGATCTAATACAGTTTGCCTCACAAACTCCATTTTCTCTTATAATAACACGCTTGAAGGAGGAAAGAATGGGAAGACGTTTTCATACCTGAAGCGAGAATGCCCGCGACCATATGTGTAATGACATACATATTTTATTTATTCTAGAGTGTATATCAGGTTTTTGTTATTTATATTGTTTATTATGTCATATTAGATGAATTGTGATAGATAAATAAGCCATAGAGTTGATCATAGCATCATCTTGAAGTATTATTTTGTCATGCCTCCTGACAGCAGGAACGGATTAATTGGATTTACATTATTTCTTATGGGAAATATTGCTTCGACTTTAGGCCTAGCTCCTGGAATGGATTACGGCCGAAACTCAGGGTTCCACTGTATTTATAAGTGAATGTTTAATGTTTTTGTTGAAACAAGATAAAAAATTATTAAAAATAGAAGTTTGATGCGGTACGATAGTATAGATATTACTGGCGCTACGAGCCGCCATTGCGTGTAACTTTCCTTTGCGTAACCTTTTATTTCATAAGAAAATAAATGTATAATGGACTTACCTTAATGTTTGTATAAACAAGTACTGTAAAATGTAGATCTACATTTGTTAATTAATATTTAATATTTTCTTTTTGGGTTTTTCTTTTTGGGTCACCCTGCCTCTGTGGGAAACGGCCGACGTGTTAATTTTTTTTTTTTTAAATTAGAACTTAATTAGTTTGGAAAAGTAAAAACAAGAGCTTAAGTTGTTGAGTTAATCATACCTGTGTCCAGTGTTGAGGGTTGTTGTACCCCAATGCCAAGCTTGAGGCTAGAATTCTTTGTTTATGGCTAAATCAAACAGGCTGTTGCTGATAGTGGCCTGCAGGTCTTCATATCTATTACAACCTGGCTGATTAGGCACTTGCAGAAGGTAGTGGTCAGATTCCTCTTGAAAACTTCTCTCTCTTACATTGTATCTTGCAGGTTCCATAATGGGTGTGACTGTTGCGGATCCCAATGCTTCAGGAAAATTAAATCGGTTTGTTGGGATTTGTATTCAGCGTGGTGGAACAGGCTTACGAGCTTGGTTTATTCTTCGAAATGTTATTGATCATCAGGGTAAGGAAATCATTTGTGTTATTTATCTATATGAAATCTAAGAATGCTAATGCTCAACTGTACACACCAATCTAATAGAAATGACATTGTGATGCATGAAGATAAAATGTTTATTTGATATTTTTTCCATTTTGGCCATTAACCCTTTCAGGGTCAGTGCCGTACTAGTACATTTTACGCGCCAGAAGTGTATGTACATTATAGTTTGGGTGACCCTCTGAGCAGTGACATTTCCACCTTTTTTTTTTTATAAGAGTGCAGGACTTGAGTCCAATTAATCAGTTTCCCTGAATCTTTTTATAATTGTTACCTTACCCATACAACTTAATTATATAAAAATTAAATAATTTTCAATGTGCAAATTTATTTTTACATCTTTTCTTTTTCTCATATATAATTTTTCTCTTTAGGTATTGAAATCTTGTATGAAATGTACTCTCCATTAATTAATAATATTGAGGTACTACGGTTGGAGAAGCGCTTGGATGATGAACTGTTGTATCTTCGGGATGCCTTGCCTGAGTACTCTACCTTCCCTTTGGATATGGATCCTGAATTAATTCAGGAAGGAGCTCCTGTGCCAGTTAACCATCTGAAGGTAAGAGGCTTTTGTTAAAGTTTTTAAACCTTGGATAACCTAGCAAAGCCAAGTCGATCTTCTTTTCTTCTTTCAACAAGGACTTCCCACAGTGGTGGCTCAAAGAGAAAAAAAGTTTCTCTTTTAACTTTAGTATGTATACAGAGAAGGTTACTAGCCCCTTGTCCTGGCATTTTAGTACCTTCGACACCTTGGCTTACGGAGGAAGAATTCTATTCCACTTCCCCATGGAGATAAGAGGAAATAAGAACAGAACTAGTAAGAAAATAGAAGAAACCCAGAGGGGTGTGTATATATGCTTGTACATGAATGTGTAATGTGACCTAAGTGTAAGTAGAAGTAACAAGACATGCCTGAAATCTTGCATGTTTATGAGACATAAAAAAGACACCAGCAATCCTACCATCATGTAAAACAATTACAGGCTTCCGTTTTACACTCATTTGGCAAGACGGTAGTACCTCCCTGGGTGGTTGCTGTCTACCAACCTACTACCTAAGCAAAGCCAAGTAGAATGGCTTATTTCTGTTGGGAACTTTCTAAGATGTGACTGTCAACAGCAGACTAACACCTAAATATAGTATAGTATACCTAATTACTGCTAGACAACCACAGTCTGGGCATTCAGTTACCCCTCATCATTCCTTAATACACAATGTACTCAGGCACCTAATACATTAAACAGTGAAAGAATGGAGAGCACATGTAAAGAGAGAGTTGTAATAATGGTAGAATTACCAACAAAATGTTAGGTAAATGGACACTAGGTTCTCCAGGAGCTTGACAAAGCTCCTGGAGATTGAAACATTGCCTCGATAAAATGTCACATTAGTTGCTTCTGTGTCTATTTACCTAACAAATAGCATTGTGTTATATGATGAGAGTGGGAGAGAGATGCAATATTGTTGCTGCCAATCCATCCATTTTATGGCATTAGCTTTGTGCTACTACCCTATCCTGTATGATAGTTACAGAATGGGAATAAAGCTACCTTCACATTCCATCTTGCAGGATGAGGTTTATACAGGGTGTTGAAATCTGCCAGCCTCAGTTCATAGACTTCAGTAGGGCAATGAGAATATTGTCAAGTATTCCAGCAATGGTTCACCAACTTTGGGAGCTTCAAAGGTTTCATTCCATCATAGCTGCAGATACAATTGGGAATTTCCTTCTCATGATAGTGTATCCCATAACGGGAGAAATTTAATTTTTGATATCACCATCATTCCATCCGCCCCTGTCTGCTGGCCTCTATATATACCCCCTCCTACCCTTCTTTTGTTAGTGTGAATTTGTAAATGGTCCAAGTCGGACTGAAACGTCGTCGTAAGCTCCTCTCTTCTATGTGCGGGTTATTTGTGTATAGTACATCATTAGATAACAATGCATAGTCATTATAAACTTAAGAATATACGTATAATGGCACTAGCCTCATTATGATTTCTTTTATTAAGAGAGGTAATGGGAGGAAGGGGAAAAAAAGAGGGTGGGAAGAGAAAAGAGAGAGGGATTCGTCTGAGTACTGTAAATGGTTTTTACTTCTATGAAAAACTGAATGTAATTAAATACAGAATACAGCATGTATTGTGGTTTGGGGATACCCCTCTGGTTACAACATTGGTATTTACAGGAAAAATATTTTCTGGATTTGGAACACTTGGGTTATAAATAAAAATAATAAATGTATATTTCCTTGCAAAGCTTACAATGTATGGTTTACATATTATAAAATATTAATTACAAGGAAGGCCTCTAGCATGCCTAGGCATTTCAGGCAGACTAATCCTAATCCTAATTCTTACTCTATATTGACACAGGTTATGGAGCAGTACATTTTAATATATCTTACTGCATACTAGGTAACTGAAGTAATTAGATTTATAATAATGAGGTAGTACAAAACATAACAATATTACAATTAGTAAATTTAGTGATGGGAATGATAAGTCTTGATTGACATGATACACTGTTTCTATTAAAACAATCATCAGAACACATTCAGGTTGTAAGTGGATTATCTGCTGTATTAAAACTAAACCACAAATAAGATGATAAACTTTAAATGACATTTCAATTCATCCTGGACCATTATCATGTCGTGACTTGATAATAGTCCAGGATGGACTGAATTAACATCTAAAATTTTCTCTCCAATTTGTGGTTTTGTTTTGAATTGTTCCAGCTCTAGTATTGAGACTTGTATTCTTCATGCTACCTGCTTTACTGGTATGTATTCATTGATTCTTGCATGAGTTATTCAGAATCATTTTGAATGGGGTAGTTTATTTCATGGTACAGTGCACCCCTGGAATTCGGCCAGTCTGATTATCGGCCGGCTCAATTTTCGATCGCTTTTTTCGGCCCAATTTTTCTCCGATTATCGGCCTGCATACCAGACCTGTCCGACTGCCCGCGCTTGCGCGCCTCCACGCGCAGGCATCATGAGCCAGTCTAGCTTTGTTTACCATTGAGTGAACATTACCCAGCGCGTCATTCAAACATTTCACAATAAATTTATTATGTTTATTGCTTGTTTAGTGATTGTCACTGTGAAATAAGTCACCATGGGTCCAAAGAAGCTTCCTAGTGTCACCTCTGTGGTAAAGAAAGTGAGGAACACCATCGAACTGAAGAAGATAGTAGAAAAAATATGAGTGGCGTACGTGTGGGGGAGCTTGCCAGGATGTACAACAAAAACAAATCTACTATCACCTCTATCCTGGCAAAGAGAAAAGAACTCAAGGAAGCTGATGTTGCAAAAGGTGTTAACATGTTTGCCAAAAATAGATCAAAAACAGTGGATGAGATTGAAAAGTTGTTGGTGGTGTGGATCAACGAAAAACAGATAGCAGGTGATAGTGTTTCCATGGCGATAATTTGTGAAAAGGCAAGGTAGTTGCACACAGATCTTGTTAAGAAAATGCCTGGAACCAGTGCTGATGTGAGTGATTTTAAGGCCAGCAAAGGCTGGTTTGACAGATTTAGGAAACGTAGTGGCATACACAGTGTTGTAAGGCATGGTGAGGCACCCAGTTCAGACAAACGTGCTGCTGAAAAGTTTGTGTGACTGAATTTAAGGGGTTTGTAGACACTGAAAAATTCAAACCCCAACAAGTGTTTAATTGTGATGAAACAGGCCTCCTTTGGAAGAAAATGCCAAAGAGGACCTACATTACTCAGGAGGAAAAGGCACTGCCAGGACACAAGCCTATGAAAGACATGCTAATTCTCATGTTGTATAGTAATGCTAGTGGAGATTTTAAAGTGAAGCCTTTACTGGTGTATCACTCTGAAAATCCGAGAGTGTTCAAGAAACGCAA
This sequence comes from Cherax destructor, assembly GCA_009830355.1. Classification (NCBI taxonomy): domain Eukaryota; kingdom Metazoa; phylum Arthropoda; class Malacostraca; order Decapoda; family Parastacidae; genus Cherax; species Cherax destructor. Next base: position 26,931 of record WNWK01014055.1, read on the forward strand.
TGTCACCAAGAGTAAATTGTGTGTGTTTTGGAAGGCTAACACTAAGGCATGGGTCATGAAGCAAATTTTCCTGGAATGGTGTGAAAAATTCCTACAGGAAAAGAAATTGGGACTCAAGTGCCTCCTGGTACTGGACAATGCTCCTGCTCTTCCTCACAACTTGGCATACTTTTTGTCTGATGAGCTCAGTTTTATAAAAGTGAAGTTCTTGCCTCCTAACACCACTCCTCTCATCCAGCCCATGGACCAGCAGGTCATTTCTAACTTCGAAAAACTCTACACAAAAGCAGTGTTTCAAAAGTGCTTTGAAATGACCTCAGACATTGAGTTGACCCTAAGAGAGTTCTGGAGGAATCACCTCCATTGCATAAGCCTTATAGGTAAGGCTTGGGAGGGAGTGACTTCCAGGACTTTAAACTTTGCTTGGAGACAATTGTGGCCAGGTTGTGTCTAACAGAGGGATTTTGAAGGGTTTGAGGCTGACCCTGACGACCCTCTGCCTGTTGTGGAAGGTATTGTGGCATTGGGCAAGTCCCTGGAGTTGGAGGTGAGTGGCGAGGGTGTGGAAGAGTTGGTGGAGGGCCACAGGGTAGAGCTAACCACTGAAGAGCTGCAAGAGCTTCATCTGGAACAGCATCAGACCAGAGTAGAGGAAACTGCTTCACAGGAGGAGGAAGATAGACTGGAGGTGCCTTCTTCAGAGATTAAGGAGATTTGTTCAGTGTGGAATAAGGTGCAGGAATTTGTTGAAAAATACCACCCTGAGCAAGCTGAAATAAGCCATCTCTGCAGCAGCAAGTTCAGTGACAGAGCCATATTGCACTTCTGGAACATGTTAAAGAGGCGCCAGAAACAGAGGACTGTGGACAGTTATTTTGTGAGACAGGGGTCCAGTGACTCTCAAGCTGGTCCTAGTGGCATTAACACTTTCAGGGTCCAAGGGGGGTCTCCGAAACTCGTTCTCAGGGTCCAAGAATTTAAAAAAAAAAAAAAATTATTTTTTCTTATGAAATGATAGAGAATCTTTTTCCGATCATAACGCCACAAAAATTATGAAATTTGATCGAAAACTAACGGAATTATGCTTTCGCGAAGTTAGCGGCAGCCATGACACTTAAGCATCGGCGATTTCGCCCACTTTGAGCCCTATTTTCGGCAAATTCCAACGTTTCAGGCAACTAAAATTATAGCTATTTCGCTAGAACTCCATTTCTTCTATCAATTGAGTACAAGAAACCGCCTATTTACCTATTACAACTACCCAAAATAGTGGTCAGAAAATGGCAATTTGGCCAATTTCACACAAATTTCAAACGATGCCAATTTCAAAATAGGGTCCAGAATAAACAAGGCAGACATTCCTGGCACTAAAATAACGTCTTCTCTGTTCATTAGTCACGTTTCCAGGCCCCTCTTACATTACTTTTGCTTTTCATTTTGAATTTTTATTCTCACAAAAAATAGAAGATTTACTGTTATGTATACAACTGCATCATTGTATAAATGGTATAAATAATATTAGAGCACTTGTGCATGAATATTAGACTCGCCAGTTGATGTGTATTGATGCATGGTGTGATTTGTTTACTCTTGAACATCGTCAAAATCGAACATTTTCGCTACTTTGAGCTCAATTTCAAGGTACTTGTCTTTGTCAAACCAATCAAAATCATCTCTATTTCTGTAATATATCTTCCAGTCTATCAAATGAGACCAAGAAAACGAGAATACATCAATAAATACCATACGAAAATAGACTGCAAAGTCGCTGTTTTAAACCAAAAACACGGTCAGAGTTTTTTTTTCCTCATTATGCACTGTGTGGTGCAGGAATTTTTTTATACTGCACACACTGACCGCACAGACTCATTCTATCACATCTAGGCCTAACAGCCTGTTTCTGCTTGATTTGAGGGCACTAGAATTTAGGCGTTCTAGTACGTCAATAACCCCAGGGCGTAAGCCGTACTAGTACGTCAATAACCCTGAAAGGGTTAAAAGACAAAGGGAAGTAACCCCAGAGAGGGACTTGTTACCTGAAGTCCTTTTGGAGGGATATTCCCCTTCCAAACACTAAGCCCTCCCTCACTCCTCCCTATCTTCCAGATGCCACCAAGTCTCTTCAATAAAGATAAATAAATGTTATTTTAAATGTAAATTTATTATGTGTTGTTATTATGTGTTGTTGTTATGTGTTTTGTGTATGTAAAACTATAGTTAATCTTTAAAAAATGTATTTTTTGTGAATATTTTTGGGTGTCTGGAACGGATTAATTGTATTTACATTATTTCTTATGGGAAATAAGGGTTCAGATATCGGCCAGTTCGATTTTAGGCCTAGCTCCTGGAACGGATTACGGCCAATGTCCGGGGGTCCACTGTATTTAAATTTTAATGGTTGTAGTGTTTTTTTTTTTTTTTGACTGTATCAAAAGAAGCTTTGGTAGAATAGAGACTGAAATGCAGTACAGTAGAACCCCTGTATCCGCAGGTTCGATTTCCGCAATTTCAGTTATCTGTGGTTTACCGTGGCCCGAAAATAACCCATAATTTTACTTAACCCTTTTAGGGTTTTCGCCATACTAGTATGGCTTACGCCCCAGTGTTATTGACGTACTGTGCATAAATTCTAGCGCCCTCAAATCATGTGGAAACAGGCTGGTAGGCCTAGATGTGAGAGAATGGGTCTGTGCGGTCAGTGTGCGCAGTGCGTATAAAAAAAATCCTGCACCACACAGTGCATAATGAGGAAAAAAAACTCTGACCGTGTTTTTGGTTTAAAACAGTGACTTTGCAGTCTATTTTCGTATGGTATATATGGTTGTATTCTCGTTTTCTTGGTCTCATTAGATAGAATGGAAGATATATTACAGAAATAGAGATAATTTTGATTGGTATCACGATGACAAGCACCTTGAAACTGAGCGCAAAATAGCGAAAATGTTCGATTTTTGCCGATGTTCAAGAGGAAACAAATCACGCCATGCGTACAATACACATCAATTGGCGAGTCTAATATTCTTGCACAAGTGCGCTGATATTATTTATACCATTTTTATAATGATGCAGTAGTATACATAACAGAAAATTTCTTTATTTTTTGAGAATAAAAATTCAAAATGGAAAACAAAAGTAATGTAAGAGGGGCCTTGAGATGTGACTAATGAACAGATAAAATGTTATTTTAGTGCCAGGAATGTCTGTCTCGTTTATTCTGGACCCTATTTTGAAATTTGTGTGAAATTGGCCAAATTGCAATTTCTGACCACTTTATTGTGTAGTTGAAATCGGTAAATTGGCAGTTTCTTGTACTCGATTGATAGAACAAATGGAATTCTAGCGAAATAGCTATAATTTTAGTGGACTGAAACATTTTAATTGGCCGAAAATAGGGCTCAAAGTGGGCGAAATCGCTGATGCGTAAATATCTTCAATACCACTAACTTTGCGAGAGCATAATTCCGTTAGTTTTCCATCAAATTTCATACTTTTGGTGTCATTATGATCGGAAAAAGATTATCATTTCATAAGAATTTTTTTTTTTCCAAAAATTTTCAACCCTGGGAACGAGTTTGGGAGAGGGCCTCTCGACCCTGAAAGGGTTAAGTGCAAAAGTAATGATGCTGACAGTTCTTCAAAGCCTAAGAGAAGCTGTGAAGTGCTTCCTGTATGTGAAAAAATGTGATTTCTCGACTTATTGTGCATGATTTATCGATTAAACTTTATCATGGGTATGTATGTACATTGTTTTTGAGACCTGACGAGCTGTTGGAGCGTGAGCAGGGTAATATTTAGTGAAGGGATTCAGGGAAACCGGTTAGCCGGACTTGAGTCCTGGAAATGGGAAGTACAATGCCTGCACTTTATAGGAGGGGTTTGGGAAATTGGCAGTTTGGAGGGACTTCTAAACTGTCGTATCTGAGCTCCTCTGCAAAGACAGTGATTATGTATTGAGTGAAGTGAAAGTGTTGAATGATGATGAAAGTATTTTCTTTTTGGGTCACCCTGCCTCAGTGGGAGACGGCCGACTTGTTGAAAAAAAAAAAAATATGTACAGTGGTACCTCGAGTTACGAGCTTAATTCGTTCCAGAAAGCTGTTCGAGTGCCGATGCCGAACTAATTTGTTCCCATAAGAAATAATGTAAATTAGATTAATCTGTTTCAGACCCCTAAAAATACACTTAAAAAAGAACTTACAAAAATACACTTACATAATTGTTTGAATTGGGAGCTGTTCGTATGCTGAGGTAGCCACTGTAAATGTAAAACGACTTATATATAGGGTTCGCTACTATCTGTGTTTTCAGATATCCATGGTAGGTCTTGGAACATATCCTCCACAGATATGGGGGGGGACTACTGTATATTCAAAAGAAGGGTGCTTTGAGTTGATACAGGTAAAAATTAATTATTTTTTTATTAACACACTGGCCATATCCCACCGAGGTAGGGTAATCCAAAAAAGAAGAAACACTTTCACCATAACACACTCCATCACACTTGCCAGAGGGGCCCCAATACTATAGATAAAAAAAAGTTAAATATATGAAGTATTAATGATTGATTATCCTATTTTAAAATTAATTTGATGTGAGACAGTAATAATTATTTATACTATAACAGTAATGCAAAGTAGCTATTATTTTTTTTTTTTAACACATCGGCCGATTCCCACCAAGGCAGGGTGGCCGAAAAAGAAAACTTTCATCATCATTCACTCCATCACTGTCTTGCCAGAGGGTGCTTTACACTACAGTTATAAAACTGCAACATTAACACCCCTCCTTCAGAGGCAGACACTGTACTTCCCATCTCCAGGACTCAAGTCCGGCCTGCCGGTTTCCTAGAACATAAGAGTACGGAACACTCAACAGGCCTACTTGGTCCACACTCCTAGCAGCTCCATGTACGAAACCAAGCCCCCAACAAAATATTTGTCCAACCCATCCCCATCCAAGCAAGCCGAAACCCCCCCAACAACTGTGTAAGTTCCCTTCAAATCCAACCTCTCACTCACAACAACACAAAATAAGAACACTGCATCAAGCCAACTGATCCACACTAGGCAAGACCCAAAGCCAATCCTCAAAACAAAACTCCTACCAACCCACCACTCCATCCATGGAATATGCTTTGATAATCAGGGCACTATAAAATAGGGTACTGAATTAGCTGAAGCACCTGGTCCATCACCAGGGCGTTGAAGGAGCAGTACCTGGTCCATCACCAGGGTCTGAGGGCACACCTGGTCCATCACCAGGGTACTGAGGGCGAGCACCTGGCCCATCACCAGGTACTGAGGGCGAAGCACCTGGTCCATCACCAGGGTACTGAGAGGCGAAGCACCTGGTCCATCACCAGGGTACTGAGGGCGAAGCACCTGGTCCATCACCAGGGTACTGAGGGCGAAGCACCTGGTCCATCACCAGGGTACTGAGGGCGAGCACCTGGTCCATCACCAGGGTACTGAGGGCAGCACCTGGTCCATCACCAGGGTACTGGGGGCGAAGCACCTGGTCCATCACCAGGGTACTGAGAGAGCCGAAGCACCTGGTCCATCACCAGGGTACTGAGGGAGCCGAAGCACCTGGTCCATCACCAGGGAGAGATATCCTCAAGACCCTGAATCCCTTCATAAATGTTACCTTGCTCACACTCCAACAGAACGTCAAGTATTAAAAACCATTTGTCTCCATTCACTCCTATCATGCTCACACATGCTTACTGGAAGTCCAAGCCCCTCACACACAAAACCTCCTTTACCCCCTCCCTCCAACCTTTCCTAGGCCGACCCCCCCCCCGTTAATGTAGAATTACATTTTAATCTTTCATTTATCTAAGGAATATTACTATAGACTCAGTTACCCAATTCATCTTCTTGATTGATTGTTCTTTTACTGAGAGTCAAAACTTGGAAAAGCAATGGTGACACTAAAACAGGAACATTGAATTTTGCTGTTTGGCTTTACTTAGTCATCTCAGTGGTTTCCTAATTTCTTTTTGTTTCAAAATACAGTGGACTCCCGGAGTTCGTGATTAATCTGTTCCAGAGGGCCCGGTGAGCACCGAATATCACGAACTCCGAATCTATTTTCCCCATAAGAAATAATGGAAATAAAATTAATCCGTTCCATACACCCAAAAGTATTAAAATAAAATATTTTTGTACAACAAATATACATGAAATTACACAGAAAACAATGAAAAATAAAAATTAAATAGTACAATAACATGTCACTTACCTTTATTGAAGAGTTGTTGATGTGTGGAAGATGGGAGGAGGGAAGAGGATGGAGGAGTTGCTAGTGTTTGGAAGGGGAATCCCCTTCCATTAACACTGCAGGTACCAAGTTCTTTTCTGGGTTACTGGCCTTTTTCTTTTAATGCTACTAGGACCAGCTTGAGAGTCACTGGAACTCTTCTCTCACAAAAACACAAAAAATCTGTCCAGGGAGCTCTGTGTCTGGTGTTTCTTTAAAACTTTCCTGAAATGGGACACCACATTGTCATTGTACATGTTGCCAGCACAGCCTGCAACAGCTTTGTTAGGGTGATATTCATCCATAAAGCCTTGCACATCAGTCCATTTGGCACAGATCTCCCTAATCCTTGAAGAATGGGCTGTGCCATACTGCCTGGCCAGCTCAGTGACACGAACTCCACTTTCATACTTTGCTGTTATCTCCTTCTTCAGTTCTACCATATTTCTGACATTCTTTACCACAGGCCTGGCACTAGGAGCTTTCTTGGGGCCCATGGTGGCTTATTTCGCAGTTTCAAGCACTAAAAACATTGGAATAATGACAAAATATATGGTATGAATGCGTGGGTGGCGGTCGCTCACTGGTAAACAATAGCACACTGACGCTGAATGGAGTGCCCGGGCTCGCTCAGGCCACGCATACGAGTCCGGGACGAATCACGAACTCCGAGCGGATTTGCGAACACTGAACCAATATTTTTGCGAAAAAACATCACGAACTCCAATTTTCACGAACTTCGACACTAACGAACTCCGTGGGTCCACTGTATACAGTGGACCCTCGAGTTTCAATCACCTCAAAACTCAAACAATTATGCAAGTGTATTATTGTAAGTGCTTTTGTAAGTGTATTTTTAGGTGTCTGAAACGGACTAACCTACTTTACATTATTCCTTATGGGAACAAATTCGTTTGGTAATGGCACTTGAACAGCCTTCTGGAATGAATTATGGTCGAAACTCGGGAGTCCGCTGTATTCTCACCTTTATGCATTCCCCAAGAATATACAAGAATTTGATCAGGGAAGCATGAGGACTCCGAACAGGATTTTCACGGTGTAGACAGATTATTAGGCTGGCATGGTACAGTGGTTAGTGCACTGACCTTCTAGTTTTAGGAGTGGCTTGCCACGAGTTCCTTTAAGCATTATTGTATTGGTGTTAATACATGTTATAATTGGTTAAATTTAGTTAATCAACGTTAACCTACACTAATAGTAGTTAGGTTGAACAGGCTATCAGCAGGGAAGACTGGCGTTAGGCCGGTCTGAGAAGCTAAAAAAAAATTAAAAGCCTTGAAACTTGTTACAAGTACATGAAAGGTATGCTTCTATTTCTGTATGCCATTACTAAAACAGAAAAAGTAGAAAATACTATATTAAATTTTCTTCTTTGGATCACCTGCCTTGGTGGAAATTGATATAGTATGTGGTCATTTATTATATTGTATCAAAGCATATTACATAAGAATATTCATTTTGGGTGTATAAAATACTCTGTCAGAAATTACAGATAGAAGAATTTAATGCAGAATAGAAAGTGCATGTGTGTAGGGAAAGTGGTGGTTTGAGAAGGGAGTAGTGACTACATAAATATACTAATTGAAACAAATTTGGACAAAGGTTAATATAAATTGCTTATTTTTAGTTAATAATTCCTAAAGTAAATAATTGAATGTATTTAGTGGAAAATAATAATTGTTCAATATATTCTGTGAACCTTTATCATTAAGCCTATTTATTTGAAAGCATTATCTACCTTGGTAATCTCATTCAGGTAATTTTGACTTTACCACCAATATCTCACACATGATAACACCATGTATGAATGATTCAGAAAGGTGAAAAAGATATTTTTATCAGTTAATGTCTGTGTGATTACAGTACTACAGTGGACCCTAGCTATTCAAATACTCCAAAACTCACCCTTTTATGTAAGTTTATTATTGTAAGTGCTTTTATAAGTGTATTTTTGGGGGTCTGAAATGGACTAATGTAATTTACATCATTCCTTATGGGAATAAATTCGTTTGGTAACAGCACTTGAACAGCATTCTGGAATGAGGGTGAGTTTTGGAGTGTTCGAATAGCGAGGGTCCACTGTATCTTGACATTTTTCGTTGGTCCTGCACCTGTTATATTCATTTGTTTTGCCAGTTACTAAATAGCTATCTAACAGTGTAATTCAAATGACCTTTTGTAAGATCCATGATTGTCCATGTAATGTACTTAAAAAAAATTTTGGTTTAGGTACAGTTAAAGCCTCGTCCATGGCATGAGCGGTGGGAAAGAAAAAATCTACAAGGGGTGTTGGATCTTGGGTTACCTGAAAGATTCTACAAGCGTGCTAAGTTGCATGAGAAACCATGGGAGAAATTTGATCTTATGAAGGAATACAGGTATGGTTTGTCATTTGTTGGTACATTTACACAATAACACCAGTGTATTTTACCCCCCAATGTATATTTGTTCAATTTGCTTTGTGGACAAGATGGCACAAGGCTGATAATTTTTTCAGATTTGAGAGCTTATTTGAAAGCAGTTTTTGATGAATGTGATTCTCTTGCAGGCATCTGGGCTTCCATAAATACATTGCTCAATAGGTCTCATGTGAAGGAGAGTAGGTATAAGTAGTTGCAAGGGTGTTATAGGGTCTGAAAAGCATGAAGTTTATCGAGGAATAAAAAAGTCAGCATGTATATAAGTATAATTTTTTTTTTTTTACTTGTGTGAAGCATTGTCTTTAAATGTTCCTACAATGAGGAGGTTAAAAGCAGTGGAAATGTCTTGTGATCAATTTGTGATGTGTGAATATTGTGCAAAAAATAAGAAAAACAAATTAGATGATTTAATATGAAAGTTTGCATATACAGTAGGGCCCCACTTATACGGCAGGTTAGGTTCCAGTCTACCGCCACAAAGTAGACATCTCCAGAAAGCAGAACGCCATTTTTTCCCACTTATAAATGCATATAAATGCCAGATAACAAGTTTACACTAACATATATTAAGTTAGCAATAGAACTATAGAACTAGGCATTAAAAAGCAATAAAAAGTAAAATACACAGACAGTACACTCATTATTTACCTTAAAATATCTGTAGTCTTAATGTAGAGCAAAAGGTGAGTAGTATTTATTGTAAGAAGTCAGGTGGGTGTCATGGGACACCCTTATTTGTGTCCCATGACACTCACTCGCTACTGTGTCATCACAGACACCCTGTTCACTGTGTTCTCATAACACTCAATCGCTTCCGGGTCTACACCCTTGCCTTTGTCCACTCCGTCTCTTTGTCCTTTTCTCTGTGTAACAGTGGTCCGTCGTGCCCTTTCCGCTGGTTCACTCTCCATGCCAAACAAGTTGCATATCTCAAGTGACATGTACAAGCCACGTCACTGCATGGGTCGTCGTGCGGCCACCAAAGCCAGCAAACTGAGTCCAGTATGGTAGCTGGGTACAGAAAGGCAATCTCCACAGCTCGACGTAAACCATACTGCAAATAACTGAGTAGTAAGGCAGACTGATACCGCGTTACTGAGCCAAGTCGTTGATCATACTGCCTCTTGTCAGGTTCCCCTCCCTGACATAAACTATGGTGACAATCACACTGGGCGCTGCATCCCATTAATACTGGACGTGCAGTACCCAAATGGTCGGTCAACCATTTGACCCAATTATCTTGTTCAGGGATCGCAACAGTGTTTTTGGTTTAAAACAGCGACTTTGCAGTCTATTTTCGTATGGTATATATGCTTGTATTCTCGTTTTCTTGGTCTCATTTGATAGAATGGATGATATATTACAGAAATAGAGATAACTTTGACTAGTTTCACGATGACAAGTATGTACCTTGAAACTGAGCGCAAAGTAGCTAAAATGTTCGATTTTGGCCGATGTTCAAGAGTAAACAAATCACACCGTGTGTCCAATACACATCAACTGGCAAGTCTAATATTCTTGCACATGTACGCTGATATTATTTATACCATTTTTACAATGATGCAGTTGTATACATAACAGTAAATCTTCTATTTTATGTGAGAATAAAAATTCAAAATGGAAGGCAAAAGTAATGTAAGAGGGGCATGGAGACATGACTAATGAACAGAGAAGATGTTATTTTAGTGCCAGGAATGTCTGCCTTGTTTATTCTGGACCCTATTTTGAAATTGGCATCGTTTGAAATTTGTATGAAATTGGCCAAACTGCCATTTTCTGACCACTATTTTGGGTAGTTGAAATTGGTAAATAGGCGGTTTCTTGTACTCAATCGATAGAAGAAATGGAGTTCTAGCGAAATAGCTATAAATTTGCCGAAAATAGGGCTCAAAGTGGGCAAAATCGCTGATGCGTAAATGTCATCGATACCACTAAATTCGCGAAAGCATAATTCCGTTAATTTTCGATCATATTTCATAATTTTAGTGGCGTTATGATCGGAAAAAGATTATCATTTCATAAGAAAAAATATTTGTTTTTATTTTCCGAAAAATTTGCGACCCTGAGAACGAGTTTGGGAGAGGGCCTGTCGACCCTCAAAGGGTTAATATGGAGTCTTCAAGAGTAGAGAGAGACTTAGTGATTTTAATGTGTACCTGCACTTCAGCAATATGTAAGTATATTTAGGTACAGGTACACATAAGTATAATAATCAGAGTACATACTACATATAAAATATGCAATAACTTTAAAACACTTGAAATTTTTGAAAATTTCCAGACATAATAGAGAGATGTGCTCAATGTAAACAAACCGGGTAGGGTGTACCGTAATAGAAAGACCGCTCACTGTATGGCAAGTTTTGGTCATAATTTGAAATCGCCGTATTAGCGGAACGCCATAAAGCGGGCCCCTACTGTAATTCAAAGAACATAAGAGGGATTATTCAGATGATTTGGTTATCTTTGAAAAATTGAATAAAATAAAATAATAATTGGGTGCATTAATCTGTAGTGGATAGAAGTGGATGTAAAAGGCATAGAAGAAAGGGTTAGAAGGATAGTGTGAGCATCTAGTAGGCATACAGGAGCTTGTTAGAGGGGACTAAATAGAATGATGACAAAATGGTTCGTAGGTTTTGATATGAAGTTTGAGTATGGTAATTTCTCCTGATATTAAAGAAAACTAGCAGCATGATTTGAGTTTTGCAGGTTGGTTACTACTGTGTATTCACTTTGATAATAGGGTAGGTAAGTTGCAGTTAGGCAAGTCATTATTGGTATGCATTGTGTGTGCTCTTCTGGAAAGACAGTTACACTATCCCCCTTTTTTTTTTTTTTTAGTTATCTATAACTACAGGTGTAGAGCTCTTCTCAGTGTGTCCTATCTTGAATGTTTTGTTACATACATTTTTAGTTTCTAATGTGGTAAGCCCTCGACTTTAACCCTTTGACTGTTGCATCCCCAAATCCTGAGGCATTTCCTGGTGTCGCAAAATTTTCGAAAAAAAAATTCTTATGAAATGATAGAGAATCTTTTCCTGATGGTAATGAAACCAAAAGTACGAAATTTGATGGAAAACTTACAGAATTACGCCTCGCGAAGTTAGTGATCTCTGCGATATATACGCATCAGCGATTTCGCCGACTTTGAGCCCTGTTTTCGGCCAATTCCATTGTTCCAGTCGATTAAACTCATAGCTATTTCTTTAGAACTCCATTTGTTCTATCGATTGAGTACAAGAAACTGCCAAAAAACCGAATGCAACTACCCAGAATTTGGAAATTTAGCCAATTTCATGCAAAATAAAAAAGATGTCAATTTCAAAATAGGGTCCAGAATAAACAATGCAGACATTCCTGGCACTAAAATAAGATTTTCTCTGTTCATTAGTTACGTCTTTAGGCCCTTCTTATATTGCTCTTGCGTTCTATTTTTATTTTTTATTCACACAAAAAATAAAAGATTTACTGTTATGCAGACTACTGCATTATTGTAAAAATGGTATAAATAATATCAGTGCACTTGTGAAAGAATATTAGACTCACCTGTTGACGTGTATTGGACACGTGGCGTGATGTGATTTGTTTACTCTTGAACATTGGCAAAAATCGAACATTTCCGCTACTTTGAGCTCAATTTGAAGATCGTTTTCATCATGAAACTAATCAAAATCATCTCTATTTCTGTAATATGTTTTCCATTCTATCATATGAGACCACAAAAAAGAGAATACAACCATAAATACTATACGAAAATACACCTCAAAGTCGGCGTTTTAATCCAAAAACACGGTTAGTTTTTTTTTTCTCATGTACTGTGTGCTACAGGATTTTTTTTTATACAGCGCACACTGACCACACAGATCCATTCTGTCACATGTGGGCCTACCAGCTTTCTCCCACTTGATTTGAAGCCGCTAGAATTTTTGAGTATACGTACAGTGGTCCCTCGGTTTTCGCCGAAAATTCGTTAAAGAATTCTGCTCAAGTGCCATTACTGAACGAATTTACTTCCTTAAGAAATAATGTCACGTAGGTTAGTCTATTTCATACCCCCAAAAATACACTTGCAACAGCACTTACGAAAATACACTTTCATAAATGTTCGAGTTTGGAGATGCACGAAAACCGAGGGACCACTGTATATACGTCAGAAACAGTGGCTCGTAAGACGTATGTATACAACCGATACAGTCAATTTAACAGACTTCAGAAATACGGGACAAAATCTTCTGAGTTAATTGACTTGGAAACTATGGACAGAGTCTGTTGGTTACAGAATTGTCTGTTGTTGTTATAATCATGACCTGGCATTCATCTCTATCTGCCACAACTGACATTACTGGTCACCCACTCTCTCCCACTAGTCCATTTAAATTAAACTCTTATTTTGTAATGCATACTACAATACTGCCTCTTTGGTCCCATTCCAGCAGTCTTTCATTACTTGTTATGAAATGCCTTCTTTTAGCATCATTATTTCCTTAGTTATCATGTCCACTTATTCTTGTTATGTATGTTAATAGATCATATTTATCTAATGTCTTACATCCATTTATTATCTTTGTGTATGGTTATTATGTCACCTCTTTTTCTCCCTCATTCTTTCTTCACAGTTCATATTTTGTAGCATGTTGTCAACTTCCTTCTATTTTATCTAAAATTTTTAAGGAGTGGACATGTAATACAGCTGCATATAACAATTTTGATCTGACCTATGTTATGAGTATCATATTTAGCATTCCACCATCTACATAACTGAAAGCTATTTTAAGATTTGCCTGTGTAGTTGTCCCTAAAAATTTGCAGCCTTCCTTATTTTTGGAATTCTATTATGTAACATTGTTAGATAATAAAACAATGCTGTACAAAATGATTATTTTTAACTACATGTTTATTTCCCCAGAGCAACAATACCTGAGGAGGAGCAAGCTGACATCTTCAGAGAAATATCTCCTCATTATGAACAACTGGAAGCCTCAAGAAGAAGGGCAAAGAGAAGACGCACTCAAATTACTCGATCTTAATTATTTCAAATTTATTGGCATTATTATTTAAGAAATTCAAATAACTGGCATAGGATATACTACATTATTCATTATGTTTAAAATGTAGCCCATTTATACAAAGTAATATTTATACCATCTTACACTGAACAGTTCAGTAGGTCCCCCACTTATGATGTTAATGCATTCCTGAAAATTTATCATAAGTCAGTTGTTTGGAACTTGAAATCAATTTTCCCCATAGACATCCTTGTTTTGATCAGAGATGTGTTCTTGAACCATGATATTCCTATGTAATTTTATTATTTAAGAAGATTTACCCAATGAAGCAAGGGGCTAGTAAACCCTTCTCCTGTATAATTACTAAATTTTATAAGAGAAACTTTCAGTAGGTCAGTTTGTTGAAAAAAAAAAAATATTTTGCATTCAGTACTGTTTCATTTACTTGCAGATAATACTAAATATTGTTACACAACCCGCATGTAGGAGAAAGAAACTTATGTCGATGTTTTGGTCCAACTTGAATCATTAACTAGTCGCATACTAATATTGTTTGCAGGCAGCAGTAGTTGAATTTTCTGAGAGACTGGGGTGGGGGCAGTGGAGGGAGGAAGGGGGATGGTGTTAAATCCTTCCCTACAGTTTGCTTCTCACACTTGACATCCAATCCACGGAGAGAAGGGAGGGAAGGAGGGAGAGGTAGTGGCAGCAGAGATATGCCTCACTCTCTGGCTTTACTGACCACTGCACACTAATGCCACTGTGAAAACAAATGTATTTTTAATTTCTGCAGTTTTTGACCAATCTTTTCCAAACTAATGTAAACCAAACATACAGGTGGGCTCCTGTCATACGGCTCCTAAGGTTCGCAATCCCAAACGATAAGCAAAAATCACTGGTGGGTGGAAAAGAGCGTTTTTTCATTATCGAATGTATCTAAAACGCCTGATAACGTGTTTACTCTGTCATATAGTAAGTACTCAGTACAGTTAGGCATATAAAAACATGAAAAAGTAAAATACACAGTACATACAATACTTACCTTAAAATAGGGCATCATTCGTCTTTCCCTTACACAATTGTTGTGTGAAAATGGCAGAAAAGCGGTAAAAAGCAACAAACATAATGAACAATGGCTCAGTTGAAAACTAATGAAAATGTGGAACACCGAAAAGTGGGAGCTGTATATATGAGGCCTTGCTGTATATACCTATCATGAACATACAGAATATCAATACCCCATGATAAAAAAATAATGGGAAAAAATTAATGTGATATATGTTTAAATGAGTGTAAAACGAAAGCCTGTAATTGTTTTACATGATGGTAGGATTGCTGGAGTCTTTTTTCTGTCGCATAAACATGCAAGATTTCAGGTACATCTTGCTACTTCTATTTACACTTAGGTCACACTACACATTCATGTTTTTTTTTTTTTTTTTTTTTTTAACAAGTCAGCCGTCTCCCACCGAGGCAGGGTGACCCAAAAAGAAAGAAAATCCCCAAAAAGAAAAAACTTTCATCATCATTCAACACTTTCACCACACTCATACATAATCACTGTCTTTGCAGAGGAGCTCAGATACGACAGCTGAGAAAAGTCCCTCCCAGCTGTCACTATCTCAGACCCCTCCTTTAAAGTGCAGGCATTGTACTTCCCATTTCCAGGACTCAAGTCCAACTAAATCAATTAACTGGTTTCCCTGAATCCCTTCACACAATGTTACCCTGCTCACACTCCAACAGATCGTCATGTCCCAAAAACCATTCGTCTCCATTCACTCCTATCTAACACGCTCACACATGCTTGCTGGAAGTCCAAGCCCCTCGCCCACATTCATGTACAAGCATATATATACACACCCCTCTGGGTTTTCTTCTATTTTCTTGCTAGTTCTTGTTCTTATTTCCTCTTATCTCCATGGGGAAGTGGAACAGAATTCTTCCTCCGTAAGCCATGCGTGTCGTAAGAGGCGACTAAAATGCTGGGAGCAAGGGGCTAGTAACCCCTTCTCCTGTATATATTACTAAATGTAAAATGGGAAACTTTCGTTTTTCATTTTGGGCCACCCCACTTCGGTGGGAAACGGCCGGCGTGTTGAAAGAAGAAGAAAAGATGTTTAACAAAATTATAATTTAATCTACAGTTCTTTATCCATATTTACCAAACAAAATTAAACTTTCCACACATGCTTGTGAAGGACATACACAAAATATGAATGTATTTGTTGAAAAATAACTGAGAAAAGATAATTATTAAAAAAAATTGTTTTAGTATTTTCCATTATTGTAACTGTAACTGTGAATCAGCATTTTTGTTGTTAGTTGGTTCAAAAGCGCTGTCGTCTTGTAAATGGAACATTGGGACCCTACCGTATACAGTTATGCTGTAGTATTATACTACTGACATATATGAGGTTGGGGAAATTAAACTATATGTTGTAGTTTTTTTTTTATATTGAGCATAACATTTCTGTCAGATTTATAAAGCTAATGGATTCAAGCACCACCCATTCTGTAATTTGATAAATACAATTTTTTCTTCCAAATTTAAAGCTAATAATTTTAAGTATAGGATGAAGTAATTGGTCTTTAAATGATAAATACAGTAAATGTTCTAAAACTTGATAAAACAACATTTGAAAAAAATCTAAATTTAAACCAGTTCTGGCATGTTTTGTGATGAAATAACATTATTTTTAAAATATTTAAGAAAACTGGATAAAATAATGATAATATTTAGTCACTAAAGCCATTTGCATATTTCAGAAAAAGATTTCAGGTTTAGTACTTGGTTATATTATTATTTTTATTAGGTTTTTTTTTTTAACACAGCTGTTTCCCACCAAGGTAAGGTTTTTATTTTGTCAAAATGAAAAAGTTTGTAGACTGATTGGTGTCCACATGTGTGCACCGTTATTTCCTTTAACTTATTTATTTTATTCAAATATCATCTTTACTCCATATTTTTTCCCCCCCAGAGTGACCTAAAAAGAAAAACAAAAGTTTTTAAATTTAGTAAATTATACAGGGAAGGGGTTATAAATATGTTTTATGCTAATATAAATTTATGCAGAAGGTTTTAAATATGTTTTGTGCTAATTAAAAAAAAAAGGCTTATGTGGTGTATAAAATGGTCAAGTAGGTCAGTACCCTCAAGGAACTGCAGTATTTGACCACTTGAAGAAACCGTAGTGGTGTGGGCCCTGGAAGGTGCTGGCTTTGAAGAGCTCACTGTACATAGATAAGTTTTGAATGAATAATGGTGAATGCATTTCTTGTGGGTCATCTTACGTTGTTGTGTAAATGGCTGACCATCTTAACAAAAGCAAAATACACATCACTGATATGGTTGACTGGCAGGCAAATGTGAAAACAGAGGGATTATCACCTGCATGAATGCAATAAAATATTTTTAGTAATTGAAATAAGTTATGCAGAATTAATAACAAGAATACTTTTTGGATTATTTGATAGGCATTTTGAAAATTGTAGTTAAAATTTATCGTAAAGTTACAGATTAATTAAGGAAGAGAGAGATGTAGTTGCATTAGTTATGATAGCATATTAAATATTGAAGGACTGTATTTTTTGGCTGTTTAGTAAGGTCTTTTTAACGTGTGTTAATTCCAACTTAACAGTGCATAGGTGCATAATTGGCATAAATATATATTGTAACCAAGATTAGATTAATAAATGAGTGGAAAATTATAATTCAGGTTGTTGCAACAGTATAATTCACTAAAAGGTTGTGGAAGGAAATGAGCAAACATTGATAATGATTAGAATAATGTACATATTCTGATTGGTTAAGATGTTTTTTTTATTATTTACTATATAATTTTACTCATCAGAGAGTGCAAAATCACTGGGAGTCATAGATCTAAGGAAGGGGAGGGTATTTCTTATTTTTTAGTTCACATATCCTTCAGCATCAAGGCACTTCATTTAACCCTTAAACTGTCCACACGTAGATCTACGTTCACTTGCGTACTGCTCCTAATATTTTGAAAAAAAAAATTGTTTTTTTTTTTAAATGAAGAGCGCATTTTTATGGACAGGATAGGCTAAAAAATTTTTTTTATTTAGGGCCAGTACTTGCCGAGATATAAGCCCGCCAAGTTGGTGCTGGATGCTCACCTCACGGCAACATCAAGTCCTGCCGCTTGCAGAAGTATTGCCGATATACTTTTTTTCTAGTTTTTATTTTAATTTATATAATTTTTATGTTCTGATAATTACAATTTATAATAGTTCTTGTGATTTCATAGCGAATCTCTGTTCTAACACTAATATTAGGTACTGAAATAGTACTCAAATAGTCACAATCACACCAACAGGTGAACATTTTCACCTGCCTTGGTCATTTACTATTGTCTATAAATATATACGAAGTATTTATAGGACCCAGCAATGTTTTAGACATCCTGGAGTATATATGAAACTCCTTTAAGAATGGTGTTATGACAGTTGTCAGATAACTACTGATAAGGCAGTGACATTGATGAATGAATGTGTGCAGGGAACCCTCACTTTGTTTTCACTGTCTGTATCTGTCTATTTATCTGTCTGCCTATCTATCTATCTGTCTATCTATGTCTATCTGTCTGTATCTGTCTAGCTCTGCTTATCTGTCTTTCTCTCTGATTATGTGTGCCTGGAGTATATGAAACTCCTTGAAGAATGGTGTTATGACAATTGTCAGATAATGCTGACAGCCCAGTGACATTGATGAATGTGAGCAGGGAACCCTCTCTTTGTTTCCACTGTCTATCTGTCTGTCTGTGTGTCTGTCTGTCTATCTGTCTGTCTGTGTCTGTCTGTCTGTCTGTCTAGCTCTGCTTATCTGTCTTTCTGTCTGCCTGTGTGTGTGTCTTTCCGTCTGCTTGTCTCTGTCTCAGAGTGCGGCTCGTAAACCAACAGGTATTATACATGATGCAGAAGTGACAATGCGTATTACTTGCCAGTCATGCTTATTATGTCTTAGATCTACAAGCATTGTATAGCACTTTGCCTGGAATTTTTGTGTTATCCTAGGTAATTTACACTATGTATAATAACTGTACTCATGTGTACATGTGAGAGAGAGAGATATTACAGATATATACGTATAGAAAGACAGAGATATAGGACAGATAGATATAGACAGAGAGACAGCCAAAGCCAGTCTGCCGAATACATAAGAACATAAAAAAGAAGGAACACTGCAGAAGGCCTACTGGCCCATGCAAGGCAGGTCCATGTCACCCCCCCAGCTTAGAACAATGATCCACTAGTCAGGTCACATCCTCTAAAGGAAGGAGCATGGCATCAGACCTAGTAGCACAAGCTAGTCAGGTACAACTCGCACCCACCCACAGCCACTCATGTATTTATCTAACCTATTTTTATTTTCCTCTTGAAAGGGGAGTGTTAATGCGACATGACATCAGTGAATCCCAGGTGTTTGCCAGCTGTTTGCTCTAGCTGGCGCTCAATTGAACTGGTGCTCCCACAAGGTACTAAGTGTTCCCAGATTTTTTTAATACTGTGCACACTGAGTGCACAGACCCATTCTCTCATGTCTAGGTGACTCAGGCCTATTGTGCCAAATTTGAAGGAATGAAAAATAAAAGGTTGATCTACGTTAGGAGCAGTACACATACAAACGTATATATATGTTTGGACAGTTTAAGAGTTAAAGAATATGAACTTTGAAACATTTTGTGTTGTGTTAGCCATATATGAAGCACTATGCACACAGTTTCTAAAAATATTGGTGTTTAAGCACAGGCCACTAATGCTTGTGTGGGCACTACCTGGAGTCTACCTGGAGAGAATTCCAGGGGTCAACGCCCCCACGGCCCGGTCTGTGACCAGGCCTCCTGTTGGACCAGAGCCTGATCAACCAGGCTGTTACTGCTGGCCGCACGCAGTCCAACGTACGAACTACAGCCCGGCTGATCAGGTACCGACTTGAGGTGCCTGTCCAGTGCCTGCTTGAAGACAGCCAGGGGTTTGTTGGTAATCCCCCTGATGTATGCTGGGAGGCAGTTGAACAATCTTGGGCCCCTGATACTTATTGTGTTGTCCCTCAACGTGCTATCTACAGAAGCAAAATATTTTGAAAATTGGCCTAAACCAATCCAGTATAATTCAGAGTTGCAACTGCTTTCATGGAGGCACCACAAAGCAGTCATCTGTCTCATTTGGTTACAGTATTCAATTTTATTTTCCATACAACGGCCGTTTCCCATCAAGATATGGTGCCCTGAAAAAGAACAAACATTTAGTTTCCTTTTTATATTTAGTAATTTATATAGGAGAAGGGGTTATTATCCCCTTGTTTCCAGCATTTTAGTTGCCTCCTGCAACACATGGCTTATGGAGGAAGGATCCTTCCCTACTTTCCCATAAAGAGTATTCAAAATACTAAAAAAATATATGATAGGAACATTGAAAACTTGTACGTACTTTGGTATCTTAAATTAAAGAAACCTTCTAATAAGCTCTCCACTACCCCAGATAAAACCTCATTGCCTCCTTTGATCTTGCTAATATTTTTTGTTAATTATTATAATTGTTGTTATTGCTACATAAAGAGCACATAACCCATCTAGGGTTATGGCATGGTACATTGGATAAGGCACTAGCCTGCTAGTTTTAGGGCTGGGTTGCTATTAGTTTGAACCCCACTGCAATCAGTGAGATATTACTTATAGTATGTAAAAATGTACATAAATACTACTGTTCTATCTCAATTTTGTTTCATTTTCTTCTTTCAACAAACCGCCATATCCCACCGAGGCAGGGTGACCTAAAAAGAAAAACACCAAAGTTTCTCTTTTTAAAATTAGTAATGTATACATGAGAAGGGGTTACTAGCCCCTTGCTCTTGGCATATTAGTTCCACTTTCTCCATGGAAATAAGAAATAAACAAGAACTAGTAAGAAAATAGAAGAAAACCCAGAGGGGTGTGTAGTATATACGTATATGCTTGTACATGCATTTGTAGTGTGACCTAAGTGTAAGTAGAAGTAGCAAAGATGTACCTGAAATCTTGCATATTTATGAGACAGAAAAAAGACACCAGCAATCTTACCATCATGTAAAACAATTGCGTACAGGTTTCTGTTTTACACTCGCTTGGCAGGATGGTAGTAACCCCTCCCCCCTTCCCCCCGAGTGGTTGCTGTCTACCAACCTACTACCTATACTGTTTCATTTTATCTTTAGGAATTTCTCTAATCTTATTAATTTTTTTTTTTTTTTTTTTTTCAACAAGTCGGCCGTCTCCCACCGAGGCAGGGTGACCCAAAAAGAAAGAAAATCCCCAAAAAGAAAATACTTTCATTATCATTCAACACTTTCACCACACTCATACATAATCACTGTCTTTGCAGAGGAGCTCAGATACGACAGCTGAGAAAAGTCCCTCCCAGCTGTCACTATCTCAGACCCCTCCTTTAAAGTGCAGGCATTGTACTTCCCATTTCCAGGACTCAAGTCCAACTAAATCAATTAACTGGTTTCCCTGAATCCCTTCACAAAATGTTACACTGCTCACACTCCAACAGATCGTCATGTCCCAAAAACCATTCGCCTCCATTCACTCCTATCTAACACGCTCACACATGCTTGCTGGAAGTCCAAGCCCTCGCCCACAAAACCTCCTTTACCCCTTCCCTCCAACCTATTCTTGACGACCCCTACCCCGCCTTCCTTTCCCCACAGATTTATACGCTCTCCAAGTCATTCTACTTTGATCCATTCTCTCTAAATGGCCAAACCACCTCAACAACCCCTCTTCAGCCCTCTGACAAATACTTTTAGTAACTCCACACCTTCTCCTAATTTCCACATTCGAATTTTCTGCATAATATTTACACCACACATTGCCCTTAGACAGGACATCTCCACTGCCTCCAGCCTCCTCCTCGCTGCAGCATTTGCAACCCATGCTTCACACCCATATAAGAGTGTTGGTACCACTATACTTTCGTACATTCCCTTCTTTGCCTCCATGGATAACGTTTTTTGTCTCCACAGATACCTCAATGCACCACTCACCTTTTTTCCTTCATCAATTCTATGGTTAACCTCATCCTTCATAAACCCATCCGCTGACACATCAACTCCCAAATATCTGAAAACATTTACTTCTTCCATAATCCCTCTCTCCAATGTGATATCCAATTTTTCTTTATTTAAATCGTTAGATACCCTCATCACCTTACTCTTATCTATGTTCACTTTTAACTTTCTACCTTTACACACACTCCCAAACTCGTGCTGTATAACCCCTGTGGTTTAGCGCTTCTATTTGATTATAATAATAATCTCCCAAACTCGTCCACTAACCTTTGCAACTTTTCTTTAGAATCTCCCATAAGCACAGTATCATCAGCAAAAAGTAACTGTGTCAACTCCCATTTTGCATTTAATTCTCCATAATTTAATCCCACCCCTCTCCCCAACACCCTAGCATTTACTTCTTTTACAACCCCATCTATAAATATATTAAACAACCATGGTGACATTACACATCCCTGTCTAAGACCTACTTTTACCGGAAGTAATCTCCCTCTCTCCTACACACCCTAACCTGAGCCTCACTATC
The DNA here is from genome assembly GCA_009830355.1 of Cherax destructor. Lineage (NCBI taxonomy): Eukaryota > Metazoa > Arthropoda > Malacostraca > Decapoda > Parastacidae > Cherax > Cherax destructor. The sequence goes on from WNWK01014055.1 coordinate 49,241, forward strand.
CTCATAAAAACTCTTTACAGCCTTCAGTAACTTACTACCTATTCCATACACTTGCAACATTTGCCACATTGCTCCCCTATCCACTCTATCATATGCCTTTTCTAAATCCATAAATGCAATAAAAACTTCTCTACCTTTTTCTAAATACTGTTCACATATATGCTTCACTGTAAACACTTGATCTACACATCCCCTACCCACTCTAAAGCCTCCTTGCTCATCTGCAATCCTACTCTCTGTCTTACCTCTAATTCTTTCAATAATAACCCTGCCATACACTTTACCTGGTATACTCAGTAAACTTATTCCCCTATAATTTTTACACTCTCTTTTATCCCCCTTCCCTTTATATAAAGGAACTATACATGCTCTCTGCCAATCCCTAGGTACCTTCCCCTCTTTCATACATTTATTAAACAAAAATATCAACCACTCCAGCACTATATCCCCCCCTGCTTTTAACATTTCTGTCATGATTCCGTCAATTCCAGCTGCTTTACCCCCTTTCATTCTACGTAATGCCTCACGCACCTCCCCCACACTCACATCCTGCTCTTCTTCACTCCTAAACGATGTTGTACCTCCCTGGCCAGTACATGAAATTACCGCCTCCCTTTTTTCATCGACATTTAAAAGTTCCTCAAAATATTCCCGCCATCTACCCAATACCTCCAGCTCCCCATCTTATTAATACTTTACTAACATTATTAGGAATGAATGAAGACATTTTGAATAAAATCTTATGGTTTTCAGTTTAAGGGTTGTGAGCCAAGCAAAAAGAAATGGACACCAAGAAGAAAACATGAACAACTGCAACTGTTTTTAAAATGGCCTTCGATAAAAATTCATAATTGAATCATGTATATTACAAAGCTCAAGTTCTGGTGTAGTTGAACCCTTGAATTCATGTGATTCATAATGTGTATGATTCATTTATATCATAAATTTTTACTGAAGGCCAATTTGTGGATAGCTTCAATTGTAATTTATTAATGTTTTTTCTTGGTGTCCATTGTCTTCATATCACAACCTCTCAATTATTGCTTGGCATATGACCCCTAAAGTGATGCCTGAAGCACAACCCCTTAACTGAAAACTAACCATAGGATTATTTATTCTTGTTTTTTTTTAACATGACAGCCATCTCCCACCAAGGCAGGATGACCCAAAAAAGAAAGAAGCACTTTCACCATCATTCAACATTTTCACCATCATTCACACAATATCACTGTCTTTGCAGAGGTACCCAGATATGCTCATTTACTCTTGAATTCCAATATTAAGCAGATTAGGTAAATATTTAAATAGATGAAGCTCTCAACCAATGCACTTTTAAAAAATTTAGCTATTTACATGTACATTATTATTATTATTATTATTATAATCAAATAGAAGCGCTAAACCACAGGGGTTATACAGCGCTGAAGGTTATTGTGGGATGCAGGGAGAGTGGGTTGTAAGAGGGAGATGGACGATTAGTAGGGTATGGAGTGCAAGATGACGGTGGATAGTGCAGGGGTGGAAGGTAGCAAGAGATCGAGGTAGAAGGGACTGAGGGAGGTGCTAGAGGTATAATCTTCAGAGTTTGTGTAGTAAGTCAGTTTCTGTCAAAAAGTCAATGAGAGAGTCAGGATTAAAGGAGGGTCCATCTGCAAGAAGGGAAGGTAAAGAAAGGCCGCAGAGCGAAGACGTCGTTGGAGGTAAATTCTGCGTGCTCGTTGATAGAGTGGGCAGTCCAACAGGATATGTCGAACAGACACTGGAACCTGACAATGCTCACAGAGAGGGGCAGGGAGCCTCTCCATGAGATACCCGTGAGTAAGACGAGTGTGGCCGATGCGAAGACGGGAGAGTGTAGTCTCCCAACCTCGACATTGGTGACAAGAAGAAGGCCAGAAACCTATAACCGGTTTAATAGAATGAAGTTTGTTATTCAGCAGGTCAGACCAGCGTTGTTGCCAACGGGTGCGAAGGTGGGTAGCAATGACCGTAAAATAGTCCGTGAAAGGAACACCTCTATATGAGACTGGAAAGTCATGTACTGCTGACCGCGCAGCAGTGTCTGCCTGTTCATTGCCCTGTACGTCAACATGACCAGGGACCCAACAAAAGACAATATCTTTATGCTTGCTAAAGATACGGCGTAACCAAAGGTGGATACGAAGAACTAGGGGGTGAGGTGTATCAATTTTACGGATAGCCTGTAATGTGGAGGATGGGCTCCCACGATAACGTGGACTGTATGTTACTTATCTTCTTGATGAATCCAAGATGTCGCAGCCGCCACCAACACCTCAGGGGATCCATATATGGCCTCAATCTCCACAGGGCTGTAAGGTAAACATACACGTGGTTTATTATAATATATTGCCCCAAAGGAGCGTATGTCCATATTTCAGTCTTTGACTTCAGACTGAATTTACACTCACGTGTTTGGACTAAAAAGTCCACGCATAACCGCCGTCCCTAGGTAAAAATTTGAATGTTCTTGAATACAAGAACTGAGCAGTCTCCTGTTTTGACCAGAACATCAAATTCTTACCTTGCTCGTGTAACTTTGAGCGATGGTGTTGGCTCCACCATATACGGCGGAAATGCTGTCTTGATTGTAGAATGCCGCTGAAGTCACCGTCTTGTTTCGATGGAATTCACTTGCGATTGTCTCTACGTTCGTCCTTTTTGCATAAGAAGCTGCGCACACTTCTGAATATACTGCAATGTTGGAAGTTATTCACTAAACGCGCTGGAACAGAGTTCTTATCTTATTTCCGACGTTAGTGGAGATTAAATGATATAACGGACCTGAACGAGTAATGTCTATGTTGATTTACGTCGCCTCGCGCCGCATGACCACTAGAGTCGTATGACCCGTTCTTGCGGTGGCCAAATTCAATCTGACCGCTCGTGCTGCCTTTTGCAGTCTCGTGCAGCCATGTGGTGCCACGAGGTGCCTCGTGGGCTGTGGTCAGCACAATTCTTGACACACTGTTGACAGTACATCTGGCTTGAATTAAATTGTTTATGCAGCCAGACCGCCTCCTCGGCCCTTTCCTAGGGTGGAAAGGGTGAGGGCCCTTACCAGGGGGGGTTTCCCCCCTTTGGAAATTTTTCAATTACTTTCGATTTTTAAACGTTTCTGTCCTTTGCAGGTTTAAAAGGGGGCCATCTGAAAGAAGGGAAGGTAAAAAGGCCGGAAAGACATCTTTAAAATTTCCCAGTTAAATGGGAGTTAAAGGGTATTAACGGAACAAACCCAGAGGAAGTCCATGTTGATTTTTCGTGGCCCATGCGAACGGGGTGTATTCCCCCCTGCGGTGGCCCAAAAACGACCCTCCGTGTGGTTTGATTTTCCGGCAGCCAGGTGTTTCCACGGGTGCGAGGTGGGTAGCCCAATTTTACCGCTGTTGAAAGGAAAATCTTTGAACTAAAGGGTTTATGCAGCCAGAGGCTCCTTTTTTGGGCCCCTTTCCTAAGGGGGAAAAAAAAATACTTACTTGAGGAAACTGCAATGAGGTGACAGTCACACCTGCACAAGCTATAGCAAAGTCATCCCATGACGATGACCAAATATTGGGGGGAGAACGTAGATTATTTATAGCAAGCAGAAAAAGGGTTTTGCTCAGAACACATCCCTGGGGGACACCTTCGCTT
>WNWK01014056.1:0-52881 GCA_009830355.1 Cherax destructor
CTCACCAGCACTGGTGAACGATCACCTCACCAGCACTGGTGAACGATCACCTCACCAGCACTGGTGAACGATCACCTCACCAGCACTGGTGAACGATCACCTCACCAGCACTGGTGAACGATCACCTCACCAGCACTGGTGAACGATCACCTCACCAGCACTGGTGAACGATCACCTCACCAGCACTGGTGAACGATCACCTCACCAGCACTGGTGAACGATCACCTCACCAGCACTGGTGAACGATCACCTCACCAGCACTGGTGAACGATCACCTCACCAGCACTGGTGAACGATCACCTCACCAGCACTGGTGAACGATCACCTCACCAGCACTGGTGAACGATCACCTCACCAGCACTGGTGAACGATCACCTCACCAGCACTGGTGAACGATCACCTCACCAGCACTGGTGAACGATCACCTCACCAGCACTGGTGAACGATCACCTCACCAGCACTGGTGAACGTTCTCCTCACCAGCACTGGTGAACGTTCTCTCCCAGCACTGAGAAACATGCACGCTCTACACTGGAATAATAATAATAATTATTGTTGTAGGTTGAAGATTAACACCAATCAAGAATATGGAGATTGTCCCTAAATCTACCATCTTCAAGATGAGTTCTGTCTCTCTCTTCTCTCTCTCTCTCTTTCTCTCTCTCGTTTCAGCAAACTATTTTTGACCAGCTTGGCTTGGGCGCCTGTGTTTAAGTACATGCAGGTAGCACCAAGAATCTAGTTGACCAGACTGCCATCTAGGTGGCAGGTAGGAAGGTAATGTTCCTTTCTCACCTATGACCACTTTATATCTCTCTTTTTCTCTTCTCACTCTTTCTATCTCTCTCTATTCTCTCTCTACTCTCTCTCTCTTCTCTCTTCTCTCTCTCTTCCTTTCTCTCTCTTTTTCCTACTATTCCTCTCTGTGTTTGTCCCCCTTCTCTCTCTCTCTCTCTCTCTCTTCTCTCTCTCTCTCTCTCCCCTCTCTCTCTCTCTCACTAGGGTGTTGGCCAGGGATCAATGCTTGAGTATTGCGTCACTCTGACGTCAGAACCACAACAAGGTGAGAGGTTAACTCTCTCTCTCTCTGTCTGTCTCTCTCTCTTCTCTTCTCTTTCTTCTTCTTCTTCTTCTCTCTCTCTCACTCTCCCCTTCCTCCCTATCCGTATGTGTCTGTGTGTGTATGTGGAGAGAGAGAGAGAGAGAGAGAGAGAGAGAGAGAGAGAGAGAGAGAGAGAGAGAGAGAGAGAGAATCAGGAATTCTGTAAAATCATGATAATTCTTAGAAAGAAACTAAAGGTTTAGCAAACTAGAAAAGCTACATTAGAAGATAGATAACTATGATGGAATATCTAAGCATAAGAGAGAACTAGAGGAGAAGGCGCAGCCAGCACAAAAAATTTCTGAAAATGTCAACAAAAGCTCAGAGAAGAGAAAATGTCTTGAAGAATATAAATCTAAGATGGAAGATAGTTTTGGGAATTTCATTAGAGAAAATACAGAGATTAAACACCATGTTCAAGAAATTTAGATAATATTTCTGCAAGTACACGATACAACTTATACAGACCATAGCTGACATCAGTGACATACTATATAGAAAGCCCCTGGTTATGCAGAACATTTCGGGCAACTGAGGTTAATTCTGTCCCCCAGGATGCGACCCACACTTGTCGGCTAACACCCAGGTACCTACGTATTGCTAGGTGAACATGGACAGCAGGTGTCTTAAGGAAACACGCCCCCAATGTTTCCACTCGTACCGGGGCTCGAACCACGGTCCTCAGTGTGTGCTCTGAGTGCGCTACCAACCGAGCAACGGGTTTCATGACCATACTGTGTCATATAGGCCTATTGCGAAAATAACCCGGACTTAGGAGACAAACTTATGGTGACGTTTCGGTCAGACCTGAACCATTAGGTAGTCCAAGTTGGACCGAAACGGCGTCATAAGTTTCATTCTATTGGCAGGTTAATTGAGTATTGTTCAAGTCATGGTATTATGCTTTTTTTTTGTTCTATATAGGCCTATTAAAAAAACTGATGAAGACAAGCAAAGGCCAGTGAAAAAAAAAACATTTACACGGAATAAGCACAAGGAAGAGCTTTTGAAAGTTAAGGACGTCAAGGTACTGTACGTCTATAAGGACACAAGGACATACAAGCGTGATAAGATGTTTCAAGAGAGGATGACGATAAAAGAATTGATAAACATTGATAAGAACTTGAATGAAAGTAGAAGTATTTTTTACAAAGAAACTACCACAAGATGGATGAAAATCATGTTGAAACATATTGGAAAAAAGGGGAACAGCAGTGAGAATAACCTATTTCTGAAGATTTTATGAGCTAATATGAGAGGAGTCATCTCAAAAGATTAGGACTCGTGGATTTTATAAATGAAGAGGAAACCCGACATAGTTTGTCTAACTGAAATCAAACTGGAAAATTATATTTTAAATGAGTTTGTATTTCACAGAAGTTACTCTGTGTGGAGAAGGAAGACCTGGGAAGAGAGGAGGAGGAGCTGGGAAGAGAGGAGAAGGTGGGAAGAGAGGAGGAATACCTGGGAAGAGAGGAGGAAGACCTGGGAAGAGAGGAGGAAGACCTGGGAAGAGAGGAGGAAGACCTGGGAAGAGAGGAGGAAGACCTGGGAAGAGAGGAGGAAGACCTGGGAAGAGAGGAGGAGGAATGGCAATGCTGTTATTACAAATATTCAAATTTAGGGAGGAAGAAAGAAATTTTGAAAAGGAAATGGCATACAAAAGATAGAATTAAACCTTTTTAAGTTTGTAATAAGTAAATTGCATGTTAAAGACAAAATACAAGGCATAAATGAGGAGGTTCAGAGTCACTGAGGTAGAGGATTGTGTGAGGGATTGAATAGGAAGTTTCAAGAGTGTTCACGCGAAGACATTTTTCATGTATGAGATTTTAATCCCATAAAGACTGAATTAGATATCGAAATAACTAAAGAGGAAGTAAAGACAATGCTACTAAATGCTGATTAGAAAAAAGTTGAGGGACCAGACGTGATAGCACCTTGGGTGTTGTAAGAATGTAATGACAGTTGTTGAATTTTTTTAATGATTTTTAAGGATTCCACTACGTGGAAGATTTACCGGAAGGAATAAAAAAATATATCGATATGTGTGCAGATGCGAAAACTTAATGTAGGGTGAGAGGTGAGTAAACGATATAAAACGGATAAACGAGAGAGAGAGAGAGAACGAGTAAAAGAGATTACAGAGACGTGGAGTCTGTAAACAAGCAGACAAACTCGTCTGCTTACTCAGAATTAATAATGAAAATTACTGTAAATTTTTATTAGAGGATCTGGATACACTGAGCACATGGAGTGATAGATGGATAGCGGAATTTAATGTAGATAAAAGATAAGTAATGGAAATGGTGAGAGTGAATTCAGGCAACATGAAGAATATAGATTGACAAAATACTGAAAGTATTAGAGAAAGATCTAGGAGTTCTTATTACCAAAACTTGACGCAGGAAGAAAATACAAATAAAAATTGTGAGAAACTCGAATGCTAAACTGACACATTATAAATATATGGATAATGCACTGTTAATAATTATTTTCTAATTTACATTAAGTCAAAAGTGGAATATGCAGCGAATGTGTGTTGCCTACACCTGAAAAAAAATTAGACAATGTTCAAAGAGCTACAAAATGGCTGCCAGAGTTGAGCAATATGAACTATAATGAAAGTTTGAAACATTAAAGTTACCCATGATGACGGATAACAGAAGAGCAGAGACGTGATAACCACATACAAGGTCCGGAAACCACTTGACATAGTACATAAAGAAGTTATCTTAGCTGTTGCAACAGGGATAACAAGAAGCCACACTTGCAAACTGAGGGGAAAAAGAGGGAAATGGAAAAGATAGATTTTTTTTTTCTTCTGAGAGTGTTTGATCCGAGGAATGTGTCAGAGGAGGAATTAACAAGTGCTGCAACAAATGGTAATTTTTATTGAAGACTAAAACACAACGATCATAACTCTGTTGCTGTAGCTCCCAATATGTAATTTCATACACATACATGCACATACATGCACATACATACATACACATACATGCACATACATACATACACATACATACACATACATACATACACATACATGCACATACATACATACACATACATGCACATACATACATACACATACATACACATACATACATACACATACATGCACATACATACATACACATACATACATGCACATACATACACACACATACATACACATACATGCACATACATACATACAAATACATGCACATACATACATACACATACATGCACATACATACATACACATACATACACATACATACATACACATACATGCACATACATACACATACATACACATACATACATACACATACATGCACATACATACACATACATACACATACATACATACACATACATGCACATACATACACATACATACACATACATACACATACATACACATACATACATACACATACATGCACATACATACATACACATACATACACATACATACATACACATACATGCACATACATACATACACATACATACACATACATGCACATACATACATATACATACATACACATACATACACATACATGCACATACATACATACACATACATACACATACATATATATACATACATACACATACATACACATACATACACATATATACACATACATACACATACATGCACATACATACATACACATACATACATACACATACATACACATACATACATACACATACATACACATACATACACATACATACACATACATACATACACATACATACATACATACACATACATACACATACATACATACACATACATACACATACATACATACACATACATACACATACATACACATACAACATACATACACATACATACATACACATACATACACATACATACATACACATACATACACATACATACATACACATACATACACATACATACACATATATGCACATACATACATACACATACATGCACATACATACACATACATACACATACATACATACACGCTCAAAACCTCCGTCACAGGAGGTCAAGTGTCTATCGACAAGTGCCTTTGACATCTAGTAATCGTAAACCTGACCTCTGAAACTACATATAGCCGAGTATAGGGGGTTGAGGGGGGGAGAGAGACAGTCCATCACAGACCTGAAGGGTCTCCTGAGGCTGGTCTTGCAGACCATCACAGACCTGAAGGGTCTCCTGAGGCTGGTCTTGCAGACCATCACAGACCTGAAGGGTCTCCTGAGGCTGGTCTTGCAGACCATCACAGACCTGAAGGGTCTCCTGAGGCTGGTCTTGCAGACCATCACAGACCTGAAGGGTCTCCTGAGGCTGGTCTTGCAGACCATCACAGACCTGAAGGGTCTCCTGAGGCTGGTCTTGCAGACCATCACAGACCTGAAGGGTCTCCTGAGGCTGGTCTTGCAGACCATCACAGACCTGAAGGGTCTCCTGAGGCTGGTCTTGCAGACCATCACAGACCTGAAGGGTCTCCTGAGGATGGTCTTGCAGACCATCACAGACCTGAAGGGGTCAAAGTACATATTTTTTCCTGGCAGGAGAGGAAGCCCAGGACGACGTTTCGCTCTGTCCTGGACCGAAATAATTGCGACTTGACAATGGTCAGGGGACTGACCGAAACGTCACAAGGTTTCGCTAATAAAGTGCGAGTTTTTTTCTCTTTAGTCAGCCATGCCAGCACACCTGCACGACAGGTGGCACGACAGGTGGCACGACAGGTGACACTACATGTGGTACGACACGTGGCACGACACGTGGCATGAACATACAGTGCAAAATATGCCACCATGTAAAATAATGTAAACAAAAAACATGTAAACCGCCTCTGTAAACAAACTTCACTTCTTGTTTACACAAAGTGAAGTTTTAATTTGAACAGAGATTACTACAAGCAGGGTTCAATACCCTTCCTGCCTCACTAAACCCTCTTTATAACCCCTTCCTTTAGTATCTAATACCATCCCTTCCAGGTTCCTTGCCTTCCTGCCTAACAACATTCACAACACCCTCTGCTAGTACATAACCTAATTCCCTTAATAACACTTCCTGTAACACCTTCCCCTCCTCCCCAACACCCTCCCCTTCTCCCCAACTCCTCCCTCCTCCCCAACACCCTCCACTCCTCCCCAACACCCTCCACTCCTCCCCAACACCCTCCACTCCTCCCCAACACTCTCCCCTCCTCCCCAACACCCTCCCCTCCTCCCCAACACCCTCTCATTCTACCTAACACCCTCCCCTCCTCCCCAACACCCTCCCCTTCTCCCCAACACCCTCCCCTCCCAAACACCCTCCCTCCCAAACACCCTCCCTCCTCCCCAACCCCCTCCCCTCCTCCCCAACTCCCTCCCTCCTCCCCAACACCCTCCACTCCTCCCCAACACCCTCCACTCCTCCCCAACACTCTCCCTCCTCCCCAACACCCTCCTCCTCCCCAACACCCTCTCCTTCTACCTAACACCCTCCCTCCTCCCCAAAACCCTCCCCTCCTCCCCAACACCCTCCTCTCCTCCTCAACACCTCCCTCCTCCTCAACACTCTCCCTCCTCCCCAACACCCTCTCCTACGTAACACCCTCCCTTCTTCCCTAGCACCTCCTTTCCCCAACATCCTCTCCTGCTACCCAACAACCTCCCATCCTCCCTAACACCCTCCCATCCTCCCTAACACCCTCCCCTCCTCCATAACAACCTCCCAACCTTCCTAACACCCTCCCATCCTAACACGCTTCCATCCTCCCTAACATCCTCTCATCCTCCCTAACACCCTTCCATCCTCCCATCCTCCAAAAACCTCCCAAACAATCTCCCATCCTCCCTAACAACCTCCCATCCTCCCTAACAACCTCCCTTCCTCCACCTTCTAACTACAACTACCCCCGGTGCTCTATACCCCGGGGAAGGGGTGTAGGGCACCGGGGCTAATTGCTAGGTGGGTAGGTAGCCTGGCAATGGTTGTTACCCTCAGGGCTGTGGAACTAGGGGCTGAGGGCTCGTTAAGGGGAAACTCCAATCGGTGTTAAAGGGAGTGTTAAAGTGGATGTTAAAATTTTGTATCTAAATATAAATATATATATATATATATATATATATATATATATATATATATATATATATATATATATATATATATATATATATATATATATATATATATATATAAATAAACTGTTCTTCTTGCCGAATAAGGCAGGCGAAAATTTGTTTATGCAATAATTTCGCAAAAATCTTTCTGATCCTAACGAAAAAATGTTTATTATTAATGTTGCAGTTTTATAACTGTAGTGTAAAGCACCCTCTGGCAAGACAGTGATGGAGTGAATGATGATGAATGTTTTTCTTTTTCAGGCCACCCTGCCTTGGTGGGAATCGGCCGATGTATTAAAAAAAAAATAAACTTATCTAAAATATATTTGGTTGGATTAGGCTAAATTAAATTGAGCTTGTTATAATAAGGTTAGGTAAGTTTTCTAAGGTTCTTTTGGTACAAAATCATTAATTTTTACATTAACAAGTGAAAAAAATATATCTTTAAACATATAAGAGAACATTTTAAAAAGGACTTAATTTTAAATGAGTTCTGCTAATTGACCAATTTTACCTATTCGCACGACATATATATATATATATATATATATATATATATATATATATATATATATATATATATATATATATATATATATACAGTGGACCCTCGGTTTCGTTCACCTCCCAACTCGAACAATTATGTAAGTGTATTTTCGTAAGTGCTTTTGTAAGTGTATTTTTGGGGTCTGAAATGACTAATCAAATTTACATTTGTCCTTATGGGAACAAATTCGTTCGGTAATGGCACTCAAACAGCATTCTGGAAATAATTTTCAACGAAAACCGAGGGTCCACTATATATATATATATATATATATATATATATATATATATATATATATATATATATATATATATATATATATGAATGAAAAGAAGTTGGATGTCCTGGCCCTAAGCGAAACAAAGCTGAAGGGGTAGGCGAGTTTCAGTGGGGGAAATAAATGGGATTAAGTCAGGAGTATCTGAGAGAGTTAGAGCTAAGGAAGGGGTAGCAATAATGTTGAAGGATCAGTTATGGAAGGAGAGAGGGAATATAAATGTGTAAATTCGAGGATTATGTGGATTAAAATAAGGGTCGGATGCGAAAAGTGGGTCATAATAAGCGTGTATGCACCTGGAGAAGAGAGGAGTGTAGAGGAGAGAGAGAGATTTTGGGAGATGTTAAGCGAATGTATAGGAACTTTTGAACCAAGTGAGAGAGTAATTGTGGTAGGGGACCTAAATGCTAAAGTGGGAGAAACATGCAGAGAGGGTGTAGTAGGTAAGTTTGGGGTGCCAGGTGTAAATGATAATGGGAGCCCTTTGATTGAACTTTGTATAGAAAGGGGTTTAGTTATAGGTAATACATATTTTAAGAAAAAGAGGATAAATAAGTATACAAGATATGATGTAGGGCGTAATGACAGTAGTTTGTTGGACTATGTATTGGTAGATAAAAGACTGTTGAGTAGACTTCAGGATGTACATGTTTATAGAGGGGCTACAGATATATCAGATCACTTTTTAGTTATAGCTACAGTGGGAGTAAAAAGGGAGATGGGATACAAGGAAAATAGAATCAGTAAGTAAAAGAGAGGTGAAGGTTTATAAACTAAAAGAGGAGGCAGTTAGGGTAAGATATAAACAACTATTGGAGGATAGATGGGCTAGTGAGAGTGTAGGCAATGGGGTCGAAGATGTATGGTGTAGATTTAAAAATGTAGTGTTAGAGTGTTCAGCAGAAGTTTGTGGTTACAGGCGAGTGGGTGCGGGAGGGAAGAAGAGCGATTGGTGGAATGATGATGTAAAGAGAGTAGTAAGGGAGAAAAAGTTAGCATATGAGAGGTTTTTACAAAGTAGAAGTGATGCAAGGAGGGAAGAGTATATGGAGAGAAAAAGAGAGGTTAAGAGAGTGGTGAAGCAATGTAAAAAGAGAGCAAATGAGAGAGTGGGTGAGATGTTATCAACAAATTTTGTTGAAAATAAGAAAAAGTTTTGGAGTGAGATTAATAAGTTAAGGAAGCCTAGGGAACAAATGGATTTGACAGTTAAAAATAGGAGAGGAGAGTTATTAAATGAAGAGTTAGAGGTATCGGGAAGATGGAGGGAATATTTTGAGGAGTTGTTAAATGTTGATGAAGACAGAGAAGCTGTGATTTCGTGTATAGGGCAAGGAGGAATAACATCTTGTAGGAGTGTGGAAGAGCCAGTAGTGAGTGTGGGGGAAGTTCGTGAGGCAGTGGGTAGAATGAAAGGGGGTAAGACAGCTGGGATTGATGGGATAAAGATAGAAATGCTAAAAGCAGGTGGGGATATAGTTTTAGAGTGGTTAGTGCTATTATTTAATAAATGTATGGAAGAGGGTAAGGTACCTAGGGATTGGCAGAGAGCGTGTATTGTTCCTTTGTATAAAGGCAAAGGGGACAAAAGAGATCAAAAATTATAGGGGAATAAGTCTGTTGAGTGTACCTGGTAAAGTGTATGGTAGAGTTATTATTGAAAGAATTAAGAGTAAGACAGAAAGCAGGATAGCAGATGAACAAGGGGCTTTAGGAAAGGTAGGGGTGTGTAGACCAAGTGTTTACAGTGAAACACATAGGTGAACAGTATTTGGATAAGGGTAAAGAGGTTTTGGCATTTATGGATTTGGAAAAGGCGTATGATAGGGTGGATAGGGGGCAATGTGGCAGATGTTGCAGGTGTATGGAATAGGAGGTAGGTTACTGAAAGCAGTGAAGAGTTTTTATGAGGATAGTGAGGCTCAAGTTAGAGTGTGTAGGAGGGAAGGGGACTATTTCCCAGTAAAGTGGACCTTAGACAAGGATGTGTGATGTCACCGTGGTTGTTCAATATATTTATAGATGGGGTTGTAAGAGAAGTGAATGCGAGGGTCTTGGCAAGAGGTGTGGGGTTAAAAGACAAAGAATCAAATACAAAGTGGGAGTTGTCCAGTTGCTTTTTGCTGATGACACTGTGCTTTGGGAGATTCTGAAGAGAAGTTGAAGAGGTTGGTGGATGAATTTGGTAAGGTATGTAAAAGAAGAAAATTGAAAGTGAATATAGGAAAGAGTAAGGTGATGAGGATAACAAAAAGATTAGGTGACGAAAGATTGGATATCAGATTGGAGGAGAGAGTATGGAGGAGGTGAATGTATTCAGATATTTGGGAGTGGACATGTCAGCAGATGGGTCTATGAAGGATGAGGTGAATCATAGAATTGATGAGGGAAAAAGGGTGAGTGGAGCACTTCGGAGTCTGTGGAGACAAAGAACTTTGTCCATGGAAGTAAAGAAGGGAATGTATGAGAGTATAGTTATACCAACACTCTTATATGGGTGTGAAGCATGGGTGATGAATGTTGCAACGAGGAGAAGGCTGGAGGCAGTGGAGATGTCATGTCTGAGGTCAATGTGTGGTGTGAATATAATGCAGAGAATTCGGAGTTTGGAAATTAGGAGGAGGTGCGGGATTACCAAAACTATTTTCCAGAGAGCTGAGGAGGGGTTGTTGAGGTGGTTCGGACATGTAGAGAGAATGGAACGAGACAGAATAACTTCGAGAGTGTATAAATCTGTAGTGGAGGGAAGGCGGGGTAGGGGTCGGCCTAGGAAAGGTTGGAGGGAGGGGGTAAAGGAAGTTTTGTGTGCGAGGGGCTTGGACTTCCAGCAAGCATGTGTGAGCTTATTTGATAGGAGTGAATGGAGACAAATGATTTTTAATACTTGACGTGCTGTTGGAGTGTGAGCAAAGTAACATTTATGAAGAGATTCAGGGAAACCGGCAGGCCGGACTTGAGTTCTGGAGATGGGAAGTACAGTGCCGGCACTCTGAAGGAGGGGTGTTAATGTTGCAGTTTTATAACTGTAATGTAAAGCACCCCTCTGGCAAGACAGTGATGGGGTGAATGGTGGTGGGAGTTTTTCTTTTTCGGGCCACCCTGCCTTGGTGGGAATCGGCCGATGTGTTAATAAAAAAAAAAAAAAATATATATATATATATATATATATATATATATATATATATATATATATATATATTTATATAGGATGGGTCCACCTCTGGTACAAATTGTAGGACCCATTGCCTCGGAGAAGTGGATAAAAAGGCTTCAAGGAAGAATATTTGGATTTCTTCCTGAAGCCATTTGAATATTCCACTTCCCCTACCACCCCATCTTTTCATTCTTTTTTTTTTTTACCAATAGGTATATTTTATTACATAATATTGTTGATATAAAGATGGCATATACAGTACAAGAGGTGTGAGAGATACATGTCTAGTACATATTGTTACATGTTTGTCACTGATTATAATGCGAAAATCTCATCCAGCTCCTCCGAGCTGGGGCGCGTGCCCAGAATGCAGCATGCATTACCCCTCTGAACAGCAGCGCTGAGTCGCTGGAACAGAAAACTAGCTGCTCTGGGGTCCCTAGTTACCCTGTTGAGTCTTTTGCCCAGCTCCTTGAGGAACTTAGATGCACTCTTTCCCCATGAGCCAAGGGTCTCCGAGCCTATGGGAACAAATATATAATGATGGGCAAGTTCTCCATATTTTCTCTACTTTTGGGACTCCCTGAAGGTGGTAGCTGCCCCTCCTTCCTCCCTGGTGCATTGGAGATAAGTATCAGCCAAGGTAGATGCACATATGTAGTCCCACACCACCTGCTTGCCGTCTGTCCAGGCTTGAAGGTATAGTATATATATATACTATTAATGATTCAAAGAAAATTGAAGTTGAGTTGAGGGGTAACTGTAATTTTCTTCCTTACCTCTCAAACCTCTTAATTAATTTCTATATATAACTTGCTATGTAAGTTAACTATGTCGCTCACCTAAGTGATGAGGTAAGCTTTATGTAGGCTCTCTGCACATGATTTTACAGGCCTATGTACGTAGATGAAAAGTGAATAATGCAGTGTGAGTTAAATGTTTATATACACTGAAATAAATGCTTAGGATTTAAACCTAGGATAAAAAAACAAAACTATCCTAACCTAGGATAACCTAACTTAATATAGGATTATCCAAGAATGTCACTGTTATTTAACCTAGGATAACCTAACTTAAACTGACTTGGGATAACCTAATCTAGGATAAATTAACCTTATCAAACAGTATTATATATCCTAATATGTTCTAACAGTGTTATTGTAATTTCTATAAAAGGATGGTAGACAGAGTTGGTTTATTGGGTTTAAAGTCTATCTACTACACGAGGGTCATTAAGGATGGTAGTCTGGTTGATGGGGGTTTAAAGTCTATCTACTACACGAGGTTCATTAAGGATGGTAGTTTGGTTGATGGGGGTTTAAAGTCCATCTACTACACGAGGGTCATTAAGGATGGTAGATTGGTTGATGGGGTTTGAAGTCTATCTACTGACATCGTCAGGTCATAACTCACACCAGCGTCAGGAAAATTTCCATTTACTCCTGAGAGAAACACAGGACGATCATTCTTTCGTTTTCACTCTTACTCACCTGATTTATTCACTTTGCTCCTCCCCATCCTACGTTTTCTCCCTCTCTCATCCCATCTTCTAGTCGTAAGGTCAAAGGTCAGGTAAGAGTAACTCAGGACAGATCACGGACAGTGATAAGGATATGTGTAAAATTTTCAATACTTACTTCCTCTCAGTTTTTACTCAGGAAGATACTAGCGGAATTCCAGAAATAATAAATTATGTAGAACAGGAAGATAATAGACTATGCTCGATTGGGGTAACTAGTGACATGGTCCTCAGACAAATAGAGAAATTAAAACCTAACAAATCCCCAGGCCCTGATGAACTGTTTGCAAGAGTTTTAAAGGAATGTAAAGAGGAACTTAGCAAACCTTTAGCAAATCTTTTCAATATATCACTACAAACTGGCATAGTGCCAGACAAGTGGAAAAGGGCAAATGTAATACCTATTTACAAGGCAGGTGACAGGTCCTTAGCTTAAAACTATAGACCAATAAGCCTTACCTCCATAGTTGGTAAATTTATGGAGTCAATAATTGCCGAGGCAATTCGTAGCTATCTTGAAAAGTATAAATGGATTAATGAATCTCAACACGGTTTTTACAAAGGGTCGTTCCTGTCTTACGAATTTACTAACTTTTTTCACCAAGGTGTTTGAGGAGGTAGATCATGGTAATGAATATGATATTGTGTATATGGACTTCAGTAAGGCTTTCGATTTTTTTCCTGGGTAGAGGCATGGTTGACAAATAGGCGGCAGAGTGTTTGCATAAATGGAGAGAAATCAGAATGGGGGCACGTCTCAAGCGGTGTTCCACAGGGGTCAGTTTTGGACCCCCTGTTGTTTACAATTTACATAAACGACATAGATGAGGGAATAAATAGCAACATAAGTAAATTTGCTGACACCAAAATAGGCCGTCCAATTCATTCAAATGAGGACATTAGAGCACTCCAGGATGATTTGAATAGACTGATGCAGTGGTCGGAGAAGTGGCAGATGCAGTTTAATGTAAACAAATGCAAAGTTCTAAATGTTGGGCAGGACAATAACCATGCCACATATAAACTGAATAATCTAGATCTTATTACTTGTGATTGCGAGAAGAATTTAGGAGTTCTGGTTAGTAGTAATCTGATGCCAAGACAACAGTGCATAAGTGTTCGCAATAAAGCTAACAGAATCCTTGGCTTCATATCAAGAAGTATAAATAATAGAAGTCATCAGGTTTTTCTTCAACTCTATATATCTTTAGTTAGGCCTCATTTAGATTATGCTGCACAGTTTTGGTCACCGTATTACAGAATGGATATAAATGCTCTGGAAAAAGTAAAGAGGAGGATGACAAAGTTGATCCCATGTATCAGAAATCTTCCCTATGAGGATAGACTGAGGGCCTTGAATCTGCACTCTCTAGAAAGGCGTAGAATTAGGGGGGATATGATTGAGGTGTATAAATGGAAAACAGGAATAAATAAAGGGGATGTAAATAGCGTGCTGAAAATATCCAGCCAAGACAGGACTCGCAGCAATGGTTTCAAGCTGGAAAAGTTCAGATTCAGGAAGGATATAGGAAAGCACTGGTTTGGTAATAGAGTTGTGAATGAGTGGAACAAACTCCCGAGTACCGTCATAGATGCTAAGACGTTGTGTATTTTTAAAAATAGGTTAGATAAATACATGAGTGGGTGTGGGTGGGTGTGAGTTTGGACCTGACTAGTTTGTACTACCAGGTCAGTTACCGTACTAATTCCTTAAGTGGTAGTGACCTGACTACCTGGAGACGGTAGCTCCAGGTGGTCGGCTAGATAATTATATGAGTGGGTGCGGTTGGGTGTGAGTTGGTCCTGACTAGCTTGTGCTACTAGGTCAGATGCAGTGCTCCTTCCTTAAGTGAATGTAACCTGACCTGGCTGGGTCGGGGCATTGGCTTAAGCCTGTTGGAGACTTAGACCTGCCTCGCATGGGCCAGTAGGCCTGCTGCAGTGTTTCTTCTTTCTTATGTTCTTATGAGGCGGAGAGAACAAGGAATAGAGAGTAAAGGGAAGACAAGGAGAAGGAAGAAGGAAGCAGTGGGAGGAAGAGGAAGAGGAAGTGGGAGGATGGGGGAGAGAGGAAGAGGGAGAATGTGGGAGGAAGATGGAGGTAGGATTTGGGAGAGGAATATATAGAACAGGTGAAATCGTGGGTACACTGGATTCAATAGGTGGGCTGGCTTAGTGTGGGAGGGAGCCAGCGTGAGCGAACCAACGCCAGCGTGGGCGAACCAACACCAGCGTGGGCGAACCAACGCCAGCGTTGGCGAACCAACGTCAGCGTTGGCGAACCAACGTCAGCGTGGGTAAACCAACGCCAACGTGGGCGAACCAACGCCAGCGTGGACGAACCAACGCCAGCGTTGGCGAACCAACGTCAGCGTGGGTAAACCAACGCCAACGTGGGTAAACCAACGCCAGCGTGGACGAACCAACGTCAGCGTGGACGAACCAACGCCAGCGTGGGCGAACCAACGTCAGCGTGGGTAAACCAACGCTAACGTGGGCGAATAAACGCCTGCGTGGACGCACCAACACCAGCGTGGACGAACCACCAGCGTTGGCGAACCAACACCAGCTTGGACGAACGAACGCCAGCGTGGGAGAACCAACAACAGCGTTGGCGAACCAACACCAGCGTTGGCGAACCAACACCAGCGTTGGCGAACCAACACCAGCGTGGGCGAACCAACACCAGCGTTGACGAACCAACACCAGCGTTGGCGAACCAACAACAGCGTGGGCGCACCAACGTCAGCGTGGGCGAACCATCAACAGCGTGGGCGAACCAACAACAGCGTGGGCGTACCAACGCCAGCGTGGACGAACCAACACCAGCGTGGGCGCACCAACACCAGCGTGGGCGCACCAACACCAGCGTGGGCGCACCAACACCAGCGTGGGCGCACCAACACCAGCGTGGGCGCACCAACACCAGCGTGGGCGCACCAACAACAGCGTTGGCGCACCAACGTCAGCGTGGGCGAACCAACACCAGCGTGGGCGCACCAACACCAGCGTGGGCGCACCAACACCAGCGTGGGCGCACCAACACCAGCGTGGGCGCACCAACACCAGCGTGGGCGCACCAACCTCAGCGTGGGCGAGTTTCAGGAGCCTGGAGGAGCAGTACCCCTTAAAGCCTGACGTCACCCGCCCACCTGACGCCCCTTACACACAAGCAGACAAGCGAGCGCACACACACACACACACACACACACACACACACACACACACACACACACACACACACACACACACACACACACACACACACACACACACACACAAGACACAGTTGGAAGTTGAAGACTCAGATGAATCACAGGGATGTTAGGAAGTATTTCTTCAGTCACAGAGTTGTTAGGAAGTGGAATAGTTTGGGAAGTGATGTAGTGGAGGCAGGATCCATACATAGTTTTAAGAAGAGGTATGATAAAGCTCATGGAGCAGGAAGAGTGACCTAGTAGCGACCAGTGAAGTGGTGGGGCCAGGAGCTGTGAATCGACCCCCTCAACCACAACTAGGCGAGTACAACTAGGTGAGTACACACACTCAAGCACTCACACACAAGCACACACACACACATGCAGCCAGTGAAGAGGCGGGGCCAGGAGCTTTGACTCGACCCCTGCAACCACAACTAGGTGAGTACATACACACACACGCCCCGATGGCATGGTGGCTACACGCCCCGATGGCATGGTGGCTACACGCCCCGATGGCATGGTGGCTACACGCCCCGATGGCATGGTGGCTACACGCCCCGATGGCATTGTGGCTACACGCCCCGATGGCATGGTGGCTACACGCCCCGATGGCATGGTGGCTAGCGCTCTTGCTTCACGCACGGAAGACCCGGGTTCAATTCCCGGCGGGGCCGAAACATTTCGAAGTGTTTCGTTACACACACACACACACATACATACAACAGGCCTAGTGTCTAATCGACATGTGCCTAGGACAAAATGGTAACTAACACACACACAAGCACACACAGACTACGGTTTTAGAAAAGAAGTTAAAGGTTTGGTATACAAATGCAGATGGTATAACAAATAAATGTGAGGAGTGGCATGAAAGAATAAAGGAGACATCCCCAGACATAATAGCACTCACAGAAACGAAACTCACCAGGATGATAACAGATGCAATCTTCCCACCCGGATATCAAATCCTCAGGAAAGATAGAGGGAGCAGAGGGGGAGGAGGAGTTGCACTGCTCATTAAGAACAGGTGGGGATTTGAGGAAGTGGAAGGAATGGATGGAATGGGTGAAAGGGACTACATAGTAGGAACAATTCAGTCTGAGGGCCATAAGGTGATAATTGCTGTAATGTACAACCCGCCACAGAACTGCAGGAGGCCAAGAGAAGAATACGACGAGAGCAACAGAGCAATGGTAGACACACTAGCCGAGGTAGCCAGAAGAGCCCACATGGGGAGAGCAAAGTTACTAGTTATGGGTGATTTCAATCACAAAGAGATTGATTGGGAAAACCTAGAGCCCCATGGGGGTCCTGAATCATGGAGAGCCAAGATGATGGATGTGGTACTGGAAAACCTCATGCATCAACATGTTAGAGACACTACCAGAGAGAGAGGTGGGGATGATCCAGCAAGACTGGACCTAGTATTCACCTTGAGTAGTTCGGACATCGAGGATATCACCTATGAAAGGCCCCTTGGAGCTAGTGATCATTTGGTTCTGAGTTTTGATTATATAGTTGAGCTACAAGTGGAGAGGGAGCAGGAATAGGAAGGAGAAACGAAACTACAAAAGGGGGACTACACAGGCATGAGGAACTTCCTACAAGACGTTCAGTGGGAGAGAGAATTGGCAGGAAAACCAGTAAAAGAAATGATGGAATATGTGACAACCAAATGCAAAGAGGCAGAGGAGAGGTTTGTCCCCAAGGGAAACAGAAGTAATGGGAAGACCAGAACGAGTCCTTGGTTCACCCAGAGGTGTAGGGAGGCAAAAGTAAGTGTAATAGAGAATGGAAAAAGTACAGAAGACAAAGGACCCAGGAAAATAAAGAGATTAGCCGAAGAGCCAGAAACGAATATGCACAGGTAAGAAGGGAGGCTCAGCGACAATATGAAAATGATATAGCATCAAAAGTCAAGTCTGACCCGAAGCTGTTGTATAGCCACATCAGGAGGAAAACAACAGTCAAGGACCAGGTAATCAGGCTGAGAAAGGAAGGTGGGAGTTCACAATAAACGACCAAGAGGTATGTGAGGAGCTCAACATGAGATTTAAAGAAGTATTTACACAGGAGACAGGTAGGACTCCAGGAATTCAGAATAGGAGGTATACCAACAAGTGCTGGATGAAATACACACAACCGAGGAGGAGGTGAAGAAGCTGCTATGTGAACTCGATACCTCAAAAGCGGTGGGACCGGACAACATTTCTCCGTGGGTCCTTAGAGAGGAGCAGAGATGTTGTGGTGCCACTAACACAAATCTTCAACACATCCATTGAAACTGGGCAACTACCTGAGGCGTGGAAGATGGCAAATGTAGTCCCAATTTTTAAGAAAGGAGACAGACACGAGGCATTAAACTACAGACCTGTGTCACTGACGTGTATAGTATGCAAAGTCATGGAGAAGATCATCAGGAGGAGAGTGGTGGAGCACCTAGAAAGACACAAGCTTATAAACGACAACCAGCACGGTTTCAGGGAAGGAAAATCCTGTGTCACAAACCTACTGGAGTTTTATGATAAGGTAACAGAAGTAAGACACGAGAGAGGGTGGATAGACTGCATTTTTTGGACTGCAAGAAGGCGTTCGACACAGTTCCTCACAAGAGGTTAATGCAAAGCTAAAGGATCAGGCACACATAACAGGAAAACACTGCAATGGATCAGAGAATATCTGACAGGGAGGCAACAACGAGTCATGGTACGTGACGAGATGTCAGAGTGGCACCTGTGACGAGTGGAGTTCCACAAGGGTCAGTCCTAGGACCTGTACTGTTTTTGGTATATGTGAATGACATAACGGAAGGGATAGACTCAGAAGTGTCCCTGTTTGCAGATGATGTGAAGTTAATGAGAAGAATAAAATCAGTCGAGGATCAGGCAGGACTACAAAGAGACCTGGACAGGCTGCAAGCCTGGTCCAGTAACTGGCTCCTTGAATTTAACCCTGCCAAATGTAAAGTCATGAATATCGGGAAGGGCAAAGAAGACCGCAGACAGAGTATAGTCTAGGTGGCCAAAGACTGCAAGCCTCACTCAAAGAAAAAGATCTTGGGGTGAGTATAATACCGAGCACATCTCCTGAGGCACACATCAATCAGATAACTGCTGCAGCATACGGGCGGCTGGCAAACCTAAGAATAGCGTTCCAATACCTCACTAAGGAATCATTCAAGACTCTGTATACCATATACGTCAGGCCCATACTGGAGTATGCAGCACCGGTTTGGAACCCACACCTGGTCAAGCACGTCAAGAAATTAGAGAAAGTGCAAAGGTTTGCAACAAGACTAGTCCCAGAGCTAAGGGGATTGTCCTACGAAGAAAGGTTAAGGGAAATCGGCCTGACGACACTAGAGGACAGGAGGGTTAGGGAGACATGATAACGACATATAAAATACTGCGAGGAATAGATAAGGTGGACAGAGACAAGATGTTCCAGAGAGGGGACACAGAAACAAGGGGTCATAATTGGAAGTTGAAGACTCCTATGAGTCAAAGGGATGTTAGGAAGTATTTCTTCAGTCATAGAGTTGTCAGGAAGTGGAATAGCTTAGAAAGCGACATAGTGGAGGCAGGAACCATACATAGTTTTAAGACTAGGTTTGATAAAGCTCATGGAGCAGGGAGAGAGAGGACCTAGTAGCAATCAGTGAAGAGGCGGGGCCAGGAGCTATGACTCGACCCCTGCAACCACAAATAGGTGAGTACAAATAGGTGAGTACACACACACACACACAACTGGCTCCTGAAGTTTAACCCCCTCAGGTGCAAAGTCATGAAGATTGAGGGAAGGGCAAAGAAGACCGCAGATTACCGACTATGAGGCCAGAGACTGCAAACCTCACTCAAGGAAAAGGATCTTGGGGTGAGTATAATACCGAGCACATCTCCTAAGGCGCACATCAACCAAATAACTGCTGCGGCATATGGGCACCTTGCAAACTAAGAACAGGTTTCCGACACCTCAGTAAGGAACCGTTCATACACCGTGTACGTCAGGCCCATATTGGAGTATGCAGCACCAGTTTGGAACCCACACCTGGTCAAGCACGTCAAGAAATTAGAGAAAGTGCAAAGCTTTGCAAGAGGACTAGTCCCGGAGCTAAGGGGGCATGTCCTACGATTAGATTTTAAGAAAAATCGACCTAATGACACTGGAGGATAGGAGGGATAGGAGGGATAGGAGATATATGATAACAACATATAAAATACCGAGAAGAATTGACAAGGTGGACAGAGACAGGATGTTCCAGAGATGAGTCAAAGGGATGTTAGGAAGTATTTCTTCAGTCATATAGTTGTTAGGAAGTGAAACAGTCTGGAGAGTGAGGTAGTGGAGGCAGAATGCATACATAACTTTAAGAAGAGGTATGATAAAGCTCATGGAGCAGTGAGAGAGGACCTAGTAGCGATCAGTGAAGAGGCGGGGCCAGGAGCTATGAATCGACCCCTGCAACCACAAATAGGTGAGTACAAATAGGTGAGTACACACACACACACACACACACACACACACACACACACACACACACACACTAGAGAAGTAAGCATCAGTACAGGTACAACACTGCAGTGGATAAATAATACCTAATAGAAGACAAAATGATAGTAAGTGCAGACGTTCAAGATGGAGAAAGTGTAACAATTGGGGTTCCCCAAGAATCAGTACTAGGACCATTACTGTTCTTAATATAAGTAAATAACATATCAGAAGGGATTGAAACTTGTGTATCATTATTTGCTGATGACTTAAACCTAAGGAGGCTAATAAAAAGGGGGGGAGAGAGAGAGAGAGACATTGATATATAAATGAGAGAAAAAGAAAGAGAGAGAGAGAGAAGAGAAGATGAGAGAGAGAGACAGAAGAGAGAGAGAGAAGAAGAGAGAGAGAGAGAGAGAGAGAGAGAGAGAGAGAGAGAGAGAGAGAGAGAGAGAGAGAGAGAGAGAGAGAGAGAGAGACTGGGACAAGCTGCAAGAGTGCTCAAACAAGTGGTTACTGGATTTCAACCCAAATATTTGCCGGGTCATGAAAAGTTGAGATGGGGAGAGAAGACCAGAGACAGAATACAACTTGAGAAGCGATAAACTACAAATATCGCTCGAGAAAAAAGCGCTTAGAGTAAACATCACGCTAAACATATCGCCAGAGGTGAACATAAATGCAGCATATGGGAGGACAGCTGATGTGGAAACTGCCTTTACATACCTCAAAGAATTATTTTAGGAGTCTATACGTTAGGCCCATCGTTGAGTATGCAGCACCAGCATGGAGTCTCACCTAGCCAAGCATGAACGAGAATGTCTAAAAGTTTGTAACAAAACTAGTCTCAGAGCAAAGGGAATAAAGTTATAGGAGACTTAAAAGAATTTAACCTGACGTTTATACAAGAACTATGGGAAGACATGATTACGACATTCAAGATACCTGGAGTATTTGTCAGAGCAGATCGGAACAGACTTATTAAAATGCGAGGTATGAGGGAGCAAGAAGTCAGAGGTGGAAGCCAAACACACAGATGAGCTTTAGGATGACAAGTTGAATGAGCTAGACGGGAATAGAGACAAACTCAATACACAGTTTCAAGATCAAGTATACTAGGGCCCAGGAGGCCAGGGACCAATGATGCCGGCGATTGTGGAAGCGGTGCCATGAGCTGAGACTCGTTCACTGCCAACACAACTCTGAGTACACATTACAGAGTCAGGCAGGTTTGCAGACAAGCAGACATGCAGGCAGGCAGGGAGACAGACAGGCAGGCAGGCAAACAGGCAAGCAAAACAGGCAGGTAGACAGGCAGGCAGGCAAACAGGCAAGCAAAACAGGCAGGTAGACAGGCAGGCAGGCAGACATGTAGACATGCAGGCAGGCAGGCAGGTAGGTAGGCAGGCAGGCAAGCAGACAGGCAGGCAGGCAGGGAGACAGACAGGCAGGCAAGAAGACAGACAGGCAGGCAGGCAGGCAAACAGGCATTCAGTCAAGCAGACAGGGAGGCAGAAAGGCAGGCAGGGAGGCATTCAGGGAGGCAGGCAGGGAGGCAGGCAGGCAGGCAGGCAGGGAGGCAGGCAGGGAGGCAGGGAGGCAGGGAGGCAGGGAGGCAGGCAGGGAGGCAGGCAGGGAGGCAGGGAGGCAGGGAGGCAGGGAGGCAGGGAGGCAGGCAGGGAGGCAGACAGGCAGGGAGGCAGGCAGGGAGGCAGGCAGGCAGGGAGGCAGGCAGGCAGGGAGGCAGGCAGGCAGGGAGGCAGGCAGGCAGGGAGGCAGGCAGGGAGGCAGGCAGGCAGGGAGGCAGGCAGGCAGGGAGGCAGGCAGGGAGGCAGGCAGGCAGGCAGGCAGGAGGCAGGCAGGCAGGGAGGCAGGCAGGGAGGCAGGCAGGCAGGCAGGGAGGCAGGCAGGCAGGGAGGCAGGCAGGGAGGCAGGCAGGCATTCAGGGAGGCAGGGAGGCAGGGAGGCAGGGAGGCAGGCGCTCCACCCCCGTCACCAGCTCACCGAGGAACTGCATATTTGATAACGTTTCCAAAGATAGGACGATGGAGGCTTACCCCCCACCCTCCCTCCCATCCAACCCACGCTCAAAATATGCTCTTATTCTCCCCCCCCCCCTTAACCCACAACATCTAACCTTTGCCCTTTCTTCTTCCTCTCCCCTCCTCACACACACACACACACACACACATATATATATATATATATATTAGTGTGTGTGTGTTCACATTTCCTCAAAATCTACCCCTTTATTAACCTCTATTTCTACCTTAAAAATGACCTAGCAACCTTTCTACCTTCAGATTAATCCCACAGTCCACCTCGCTAGTCAACTCCCTTGAAGACGACTTCAAGAGGAGGAAACTGAGCGAGACTTAGCTAGCGATTCGTATCTATAGTATAGACACTTTTATAAGACCTAGGACACTTAGACGTTTAGCCCTCTGGGGGACGGCTCTGTTTTTTTTTTTTTAAGACCATCGGTGTTGACAGAACATACAATGAACAAGACCCAGGAGTACCTCTCGTATGTATGTGTAGTGCTGTAAATGTACACATACAATGCTGTAAATGTACACATACAATGCTGTAAATGTACACATACAATGTTGTAAATGTACACATACAATGCTGTAAATGTACACATACAATGCTGTAAATGTACACATACAATGCTGTAAATGTACACATACAATGTTGTAAATGTACACATACAATGCTGTAAATATACACATACAATGCTGTAAATGTACACATACAATGCTGTAAATGTATTTTATTCACCAACTTGTAAGTACTGTATGGAATAATGCACACTATGTATAAGCTTTCTCATTACAGTGTACACCCTGACAGAGTGAACACTCAACCTCTTGTTGAACAGGAAGACCAGGAGCTACAGTGCGATCTAATGAAGGATAAAGGCCATAGTACCCTGGCTGGAACAGTTCTCAACCCACAATACCTTGGCTGGAGCAATTTACAAACTAACGGTTGAAGTCTCTTGATTTGTACTCCCTGGAACGCAGGCGAGAAAGATACATTATAATATACACTTGGAAGATCCTAGAGGGATTAGTCCTAAATCTGCGTACGGAAATCATTCCCTACGAAAGCTAAAACCTCGGCAGACGGTGCAGCATCCCCCAATGAAAAGCAGGGGCACCATGAGTACGTTAAGAGACAAAACATTAAGTGTCATGGGCCCAAGACTATTCAGCCGCCTGCCAGCATACATAAGGGGGATTACCAAGAGACCCCTGGCAGTTTTCAAGAAGGCGCTGGACAAGCATTTACGTGCGGCCAGCAGTAACCACCTGATTGGTCAGGCCCTGACCCACCGCGAGGCCTGGTCACGGACTGGGCACCGGGGGCGCTGACCCCCGAAACCCCTCCAGGTATACTCCAAGACGTTTCGGTCTATAGTGGACCATTATCGGGCTGTAACTGGATAAAAAAATGAAGTCAGGAAACAGGTAAGTTCATCTGGACGAGAGAAATCTTATTCGAGTCTTTGAAGATAATGAAAACAAATGCATTTGAGGTGAAATGGAAAGACTCGACGACACAATGGTATGGAACTCAATGGCAGGAGAGGCAACACAAACGTGGAAAAGGGAATGTTTGTCAGCAGATTGCTCGTAGATTTTGTGGCCCCAAGTGCAGTTAAAATGTGGCTTAAAAACTTTGGAAATGTTAGATTTAATTGAACTTATGAAACACACACGTGCACACACACACACGTGCACACACACACGTACACACACAATAATTAGACTAGACACCTCTCTCACTTCCAATACGAGGTGCAGAAGAGGGCGTGAGTGACACCCACACACACACACACACCCACACACACACACACACACACACACAAACACACACAAACACACACAATACCTCTCATCACTATCACACACAGTAAACTCTTTCCACCATTCAAACTCTAACCTCCTCCTAACCTTCCTGCCCTCTCCCACTCCTACTCCCGTCCTTTCCCTCAACCCTAAACTCCAGAAGGCAAAGAGGTCATCAGTACCTGCGCTGAGAGGTACAGCCCACTCCTGCCCACCCGAGGTTCAACCCACAAGATGGGCCATCTGTATAGGCGCTAAATAGAGGTTTGACACCCAGGTCATTACACGTGTGGTGGTTGTGTTACCACAATAACAACTGCCACAGAGGGAAGGCAGGGAGTGCACTCAACCACCCTTTGTTGATCTCGCTCCTTCCCCATTCCCCAGCCCTTCGAAAAACTTACAAAAATTGACATGTAAGAGGCAGGTCAAGAAAATCGTCACCTCGTAACCAAAATGGAATGTGTATGGAGATATCTTTGTAATACTTTACTTGTGGCTCTCGTTAACCTTCCCTCACAATTCTGCTACCACTCGTTCGTGGTTACAATAATATATATATATATATATATATATATATATATATATATATATATATATATATATATATATATATATATATATATATATATATATATATATATATATATATATATATATATGCAAAAGATCACAGTAAACAGGTGATATCAAAATATGCAAGACAACCACTATGAAAAATAGAAGAATTCCAAGCGCTTTCGTGACTACTCACATTATCAAGGAACAATAAAAGGAAACGTGAGAAGAAGGCTTATAAAGGGGCAGAATACACCTCACAGTCACATCACACTAACAAAGACAACACCTCACAGTAGCGTAACATCTCACGACTCTGTGAAGAGGAACATAAGAAAGGACCTGAAACTCTTCCCAAGAATTAAGATTAGTCCAATTTATCATTAAATTCTTCCCAAATTTTATTAATTATAAATGAATCCAATTTATATAAACCAAAAGAAATATTCATATTATTTTCAAAAGTGCTTTTAATGAAACATGATTCTATTATATTCCTGTCAACCATGGACTTGCTTGATACAACCTTCTCAGCATTTTGAAAATCAATTGGATGGTTAAAGTCTCTCACATGAATAAATAGAGCATTAGAATCTTGTCCAGTTCTAATGCTATATTTATGTTGTTTTAATCTTAGTTCAAGACTTTTACCAGTTTGACCATAATAAACTTTATCGCATATTTTACAGGGAATCTTATAGACACATCCGTCAGCATTTTGGAATTCTTCTATTTTTTCATAGTGGTTGTCTTGCATATATATATATATATATATATATATATATATATATATATATATATATATATATATATATATATATATATATATATATATATATATATATATATATATGATGAATAAAGATCAGTACCAAAGTTTAAAAAAATCAATCATTACTATTTGCAGGATTAACGTGTCACAATTGACTCATTGAATCGCCAGTCAGTCTAAATGTGCAACTAAAAAATAATCATAAAATTAATGAGGTAAGTGTAAGTGCAGTATCAGAAAAGAGAATTGGAGAAGTTATGTATTCAGATATTTGGAAACGGAGGTGTGAGCAGACTGATCTATGACAAACAAGGTGAATCATGGGATAGACGAAAGGTGGTAAATTAGACACATATGCAACACTTGGGTATCTTTATTGAGGAAACGTTTCGCCACACAGTGGCTTCATCAGTCTATACAAAGGAGAATCGTGAAGAACAGGAGGAGTGTGAGGTTGTCAGGCCCTCAATCTTGAGACCTTCATTCACATAGACGAAAGGTAAGAGAAGGTGAGTGGCGGGTTGAAAAGTTATTTATGCAGGAAAAAGAGGAGGAGGAGGGGGGGGGGGCTGTACCACGGTCTAGTGGTACCAAGACTGTTATATGGGCATGAAACATGGACTTTTAATGGTTGCCCGAAGAGGCGAGTGAAGGCAATTGAGATGTAGTGTCTGAGAGCAGCGTCTGGTGTTATGCATAGAATTCATAGAGTAGAAGTTAGAGGACGGTGAGGGGTCACCCAGGGTGTGATTCAGTGCTGAGGAGGAGCTGCTGGGGTGGCCAGGCCACCTCAGCAGCTGCGACTGAGCAGAATACGATGACCAAGATGCTTAAATCTGGGCTGGATGGGGTACGACAGGTCGTCCCAAAATGGGGTTTGTGCACCTAGCAGGCTTGTGTGAGCGTCTTAGATCGGACTGGAGACTTTCATAGCTTGACGTGCTGTTGGAGTGTGAGCAAGGAAACATTTATGAAGGAATTCAAGGAAACTGGTTAGCTGGACTTGAGTCCTGGAGGTGGGAGATACAGTGGCCTGTACAGTGAACAGGGGTAAGGAGGCTGCAGTTTAGAGGGTCGTCTAAATTGTGATGTATGGGCACCTTTTGCCAGAGAGCTATTGAATGAATAATGGTAGATGAGTTTCCTCTTTCTGTTGGATCAACCTACTTCGGTGGATTTTGGCCAATGTATGTTAAAAAAATACAGTAAAGTTAGCAATACAGTAGTAACCCTAGATTAACAAAATTCGAAAATGTGACATATTAACAATGGCGAGAATAACTTATTATAGTTAACATGGCACTAACAAGTTAAGAGAGACGTTAAACCAATTTAGATTAAAACTTTATACAAGTACAAAAATCAATGACATACATATCAAGAAGCAAAATATAGAAATAGAAAATATAGAAATAACAAAATATTCAAGTGAAAGTAACTTAAGAGTAATGACCACTTACAGCAGTCTTGTAGAGGTGTGTCAGCAGCCTAACCACTTACACCAGTCTTATAGAGGTGTGTCAGCAGCCTCACCACTTACAGCAGTCTTGTACAGGTGTGTCAGCAGCCTCACCACTTACAGCAGTCTTGTACAGGTGTGTCAGCAGCCTCACCACTTACACCAGTCTTGTACAGGTGTGTCAGCAGCCTCACCACTTACACCAGTCTTGTACAGGTGTGTCAGCAGCCTCACTACTTACAGCAGTCTTGTACAGGTGTGTCAGCAGCCTCACCACTTACACCAGTCTTGTACAGGTGTGTCAGCAGCCTCACCACTTACACCAGTCTTGTACAGGTGTGTCAGCAGCCTCACCATAATACCAGTCTTGCAGGGGTGTGTCAACACCATCACCAGATCACTCACACATTGACCAACACCATCACCAGGTCACTCACACACTGACCAACACCAGGTCACTCACACACTGACCATCACCAGGTCACTCACACACTGATCAACACCAGGTCACTCACACACTGACCAACACCAGGTCACTCACACACTGACCACCACCAGGTCACTCACACACTGACCAACACCATCACCAGGTCACTCACACACTGACCATCACCAGGTCACTCACACACTGATCAACACCAGGTCACTCACACACTGACCACCACCAGGTCACTCACACATTGACCAACACCATCACCAGGTCACTCACACACTGACCAACACCAGGTCACTCACACACTGACCATCACCAGGTCACTCACACACTGACCAACACCAGGTCACTCACACACTGACCAACACCAGGTCACTCACACACTGACCACCACCAGGTCACTCACACACTGACCAACACCAGGTCACTCACACACTGACCAACACCAGGTCACTCCCACACTGACCATCACCAGGTCACTCACACACTGACCAACACCAGGTCACTCACACACTGACCAACACCAGGTCACTCACACACTGACCATCACCAGGTCACTCACACATGACCATCACCAGGTCACTCACACACTGACCATCACCAGGTCACTCACACACTGACCAACACCAGGTCACTCACACACTGACCATCACCAGGTCACTCACACACTGACCATCACCAGGTCACTCACACACTGACCATCACCAGGTCACTCACACACTGACCATCACCAGGTCACTCACACACTGACCAACACCAGGTCACTCACACACTGACCAACACCAGGTCACTCACACACTGACCATCACCAGGTCACTCACACACTGACCATCACCAGGTCACTCACACACTGACCAACACCAGGTCACTCACACTGACCATCACCAGGTCACTCACACACTGACCATCACCAGGTCACTCCACACTGACCATCACCAGGTCACTCACACACTGACCAACACCAGGTCACTCACACACTGACCATCACCAGGTCACTCACACACTGACCAACACCAGGTCACTCACACACTGACCAACACCAGGTCACTCACACACTGACCATCACCAGGTCACTCACACACTGACCATCACCAGGTCACTCACACACTGACCATCACCAGGTCACTCACACACTGACCATCACCAGGTCACTCACACACTGACCAACACCAGGTCACTCACACACTGACCAACACCAGGTCACTCACACACTGACCATCACCAGGTCACTCACACACTGACCATCACCAGGTCACTCACACACTGACCAACACCAGGTCACTCACCACTGACCATCACCAGGTCACTCACACACTGACCATCACCAGGTCACCACACACTGACCATCACCAGGTCACTCACACACTGACCAACACCAGGTCACTCACACACTGACCCTCACCAGGTCACTCACACACTGACCAACACCAGGTCACTCACACACTGACCATCACCAGGTCACTCACACACTGACCATCACCAGGTCACTCACACACTGACCAACACCAGGTCACTCACACACTGACCAACACCAGGTCACTCACACACTGACCAACACCAGGTCACTCACACACTGACCAACACCAGGTCACTCACACACTGACCATCACCAGGTCACTCACACACTGACCAACACCAGGTCACTCACACACTGACCAACACCAGGTCACTCACACACTGACCAACACCAGGTCACTCACACACTGACCATCACCAGGTCACTCACACACTGACCAACACCAGGTCACTCACACACTGACCAACACCAGGTCACTCACACACTGACCAACACCAGGTCACTCACACACTGACCAACACCAGGTCACTCACACACTGACCAACACCAGGTCACTCACACACTGACCAACACCAGGTCACTCACACACTGACCAACACCAGGTCACTCACACACTGACCAACACCAGGTCACTCACACACTGACCAACACCAGGTCACTCACACACTGACCAACACCAGGTCACTCACACACTGACCACCACCAGGTCACTCACACACTGACCAACACCAGGTCACTCACACACTGACCAACACCAGGTCACTCACACACTGACCAACACCAGGTCACTCACACACTGACCAACACCAGGTCACTCACACACTGACCATCACCAGGTCACTCACACACTGACCACCACCAGGTCACTCACACACTGACCACCACCAGGTCACTCACACACTGACCATCACCAGGTCACTCACACACTGACCATCACCAGGTCACTCACACACTGACCATCACCAGGTCACTCACACACTGACCACCACCAGGTCACTCACACACTGACCATCACCAGGTCACTCACACACTGACCACCACCAGGTCACTCACACACTGACCATCACCAGAGCCAAGGTCGTCTTTAGTTTAATGAGAGGAGTGTGATCCTTGGTGGTGCTAAACGATGGTTCATTTAACACTTGTACTTGGTGGTGCTAAACGATGGTTCACTTAACACTTGTACTTGGTGGTGCTAAACGATGGTTCACTTAACACTTGTACTTAGTGGTGCTAAACGATGGTTCACTTAACACTTGTACTTAGTGGTGCTAAACGATGGTTCACTTAACACTTGTATCGCTCACCGTTGTTATTCCTTCACCTCCACAAATCCCTAAAATTTATGCACACGAATAAATAATCAAAGCGAACGCAAGTTGTGATTATTAAAATACATTTGATCAACTCACAGTTGAAGTCAACTGCCTCTTGTTCTGGCCTACAGAAAATACATTAAACACAACGTTAATAAAATTCCTCAAGCGTTGCAGATCAACGCCGATAAGAGTATTTAAATAACCTTCGTATGCTGTTTTAAGATTTAAATACCACATGTGACGAACTCAGTAGCCCAGACAGTGTTTCTTAATGCATAACTGCTCAACCTTGTAGACACTCGAGGAGTCAGTCATAACTGTCTACTGCAGCTTCCTCAATGGGACTACTAACTCTATATGTATATATAAATTTCAGATTAATCCAGAGGTATTTAACTATCTTTGACTTCGAGCCTAAAAATCATATTAAATTTCTCCTCTTTATAAATAATGTACAAAACCATACATTCATGCACACACAAAATAAAAATAGACATATATATATATTATATATATATATATATATATATATATATATATATATATATATATATATATATATATATATATATATATATATATATATATATATATATATATGCAAAAGATCACAGTAAACAGGTGATATCAAAATATGCAAGAAAACCACTATGAAAAAATAACTAACCATATTGAAATCATTTAAATCAGTCAAGGTGCTTAATTTATCAACTAAATCTAAGTTGTTTTTAACATTAAAATTAGAAATTTTTCCAACAATTGGGCTCAAAATATCAACAAGCCATTTAGAAAGTTTATAAGAAACTGAACCTATGGAGCTAATAATTGGTCTAACTGAATTACCAGGTTTGTGTGTTTTTATTAATCCATACATATAAGGTAAAGATGGATTAGTGGAAGTAATTTTTTTAATTAATTCATCTTTGCCCTTCAATAGATGTTTTATTGTTTTATTGAAATTGCTGTTGACAGTTTCTAAGGGATTCTTTCTGGTAATCCTGTTAGACCAATTATTAGCTCTATAGGTTCAGTTTCTTATAAACTTTCTAAATGGCTTGTTGATATTTTGAGCCCAATTGTTGGAAAAAAAATTAATTTTAATGTTAAAAACAACTTAGATTTAGTTGATAAATTAAGCACCTTGACTGATTTAAATGATTTCAATATGGTTAGTTTTGATGTTACCTCCTTGTTTACAAAAGTTCCAGTTGATGATTTACTAAGTTTCTTATCTGAAGAACTGGTTAATTATGATTTACCATTGCCAGTTCCTACTATCATTAAACTTATTAAACTTTGTATTGTTGATGCAAAATTTGTATTTAATGATGAGTTTTACACTCAGAAGTTTGGTATGGCAATGGGAAATCCTCTTTCACCTGTTCTTAGTAACTTATATATGGAATTTTTCGAAACAAGATTGCTTAACACTATCCTTCCCAATAGAGCTAAGTGGTATAGATATGTTGATGATATTTTGTGCCTTATGCCTAAGAATGTAGATATAAACCATTTCCTTGTTAAATTAAATAGCTTAGCTCATTCTATAAATTTTACTGTTGAATTCGAAGTAAATAACTCATTGCCCTTCCTAGATGTTTTTATTATTAAGGGTAACATTGATTTTAAATTTAAAATTTACAGAAAACCTACAAATAATTGTTCCTATGTACACTATTACTCTTCACATCAAGATAGAGTTAAAGTGTCGGTTTTTCTTCAATGTTTTTGAGAGCTTTACGTATTTGTAGTCCAGAGTTCATAGATGAAGAAATCTCTAAAATTTATGAAATAGCTAATGATTTAAAATACCCAAGAAACATAATTGATAAATCTTTTAAAATAGCTAGGAATACTTTTTACAATCCAAAAGGGACAACCAACCTTATTCAACCAAAAATATGTTGGTTCTCCCTTACCATGAAAACTTGGTTGATATGCCTTCCTTTCTTAAGAATTTTAATATCAAAGTTGTATTTAAAAATCTTGATACAGTAAAAAGACTTTTGATAAAAAATTCCCCCCAAAATGCTGACGGATGTGTTTATAAGATTCCCTGTAAAGTATGCGATAAAGTTTAGTATGGTCAAACTGGTAAAAGTCTTGAACTAAGATTAAAACAACATAAATATAGCATTAGAACTGGACAAGATTCTAATGCTCTATTTATTCATGTGAGAGATTTTACCCATCCAATTGATTTTCAAAATGCTGAGAAGGTTGTATCAAGCAAGTCCATGGTTGAGAGAAATATAATAGAATCATGTTTCATAAAAAGCAGTTTTGAAAATAATATGAATATTTCTTTTGGTTTATATAAATTGGATTCATTTATAATTAATAAAATTTGGGAAGAATTTAATAATAAATTGGACTAATCTTAATTCTTGGGAAGAGTTTCAGGTCCTTTCTTATGTTCCCCTTCACAGAGTCGTGAGATGTTACGCTACTGTGAGGTGTAGTCTTTGTTAGTGTGATGTGACTGTGAGGTGTAGTCTCGCCCCTTATATAAGCCCTTCTTGTCATGTTTCCTGTTATAGTTCCTTGATAATGTGAGTAGTCACGAAGCGCTTGGAATTCTTCTATTTTTCATAGTGGTTTTCTTGCATATATATATATATATATATATATATATATATATATATATATATATATATATATATATATATATATATATATATATATATATATATATATATATATGTAGTAGGTTGGTAGACAGCAACCACCCAGGGAGGTACTACCGTCCTGCCAAGTGAGTGTAAAACGAAAGCCTGTAATTGTTTAACATGATGGTAGGATTGCTGGTGTTTTTTTTCTGTCTCATAAACATGCAAGATTTCAGGTACGTCTTGCTACTTCTACTTACACTTAGGTCACACTACACATACATGTACACGTTTATGTATACACACTCATCTGAGTTTTCTTTTATTTTATCTTAATAGTTCTTGTTCTTTTTGCTTTTCCTTTCATATCCATAGGGAAGTGGAATAAGAATCTTTCCTCCGTAAGCCATGCGTGTTGTAAAAGTCAACTAAAATGCCGGGAACAATGGGCTAGTAACCCCTTTTCCTGTATAGATTTACTAAAAAGAAAAAGAAGAAAACCGTCAAAGTGGGATGTTTGAATGTGCGTGGATGTTGTGCGAATGATAAGAAAGAGATGATTGTAGATGTTATGAATGAAAAGAAGCTGGATGTCCTGGCTTTAAGTGAGACAAAGCTGAAGGGGGTAGGAGAGTTTCAGTGGGGAGAAATAAATGGGATTAGGTCAGGGGTTTCAAATAGAGTTAGAGTTAAAGAAGGAGTGGCAATAATGTTGAATAATCAGTTATGGCAGGAAAAGAGGAGATATAAATGTATAAATTCAAGGATTATGTGGAGTAAAATAAAGGTTGGATGTGAAAAGTGGGTTATAGTAAGTGTTTATGCACCTGGAGAAGAGAGAAGTGTAGAGGAGAGAGAGAGATTTTGGGAAATGTTGAGTGAGTGTGTGGGGAGTTTTGAACCAAGTGAGAGAGTAATTGTGGTTGGGGATCTTAATGCTAAAGTGGGTAAAAATGTTGTGGAGGGAGTAGTAGGTAAATGTAAATGGGGAACTATTAATTGAGCTATGTGTAGAAAGAGGTTTGGTAATAAGTAATACATATTTTATGAAAAAGAGGATAAATAAGTATACAAGGTATGATATAGCACGTAATGAAAGTACTTTGTTAGATTATGTATTGGTGGATAAAAGGTTGATGGGTAGGCTTCAGGATGTACATGTTTATAGAGGGGCAACAGATATATCGAATCATTATTTAGTTGTAGCTACAGTTAGAGTAAGAGGTAGATGGGACAAAAGGAAAATGGCAACAGCAAGTAAGAGAGAGGTAAAAGTGTATATACTAAGGGAGGAGGAAGTTAGCGTGAAATATAAACAACTATTGGCAGAAAGGTGGGTAAATGCAAGTATGAATAGTGGAGGGGGGGGGTGAAGAGGGTTGGGATAGTGGACTAGACGTGGACTAGACGTGGCTTTATTATCGAATAGGGGGAGTGTACACGGATGCAGAGTGTGTAAGGGGACCGGAAACCAGCTATGGTAGAACCTGCTTCGATGAGGTAGGCCGCAAGAGTGAGATTACATTACCAGTAACAGACAGGAAAAGCTTCAATCCACGGCAGGGGTATACACAATCCCTTGTAATGTCTGCAGCAAATTATACGTTGGCGAAACATCCAGAGACCTACAAACACGCATTTCAGAACACCAGTACGCAGGCAGATCTGACGACTCAAGAAATGCCTGTGTTCAACACCGAAATTTACACAACCATTTAATCAACTACAGAAACGCAAGACTCATCGCCAGAGAAGACAACACGCAATACCGAAGAATCCTAGAATCATCACTCATCTGTATATCCAACAACTTCAACCAGAACAACGGCTTCTACAACATAGCTGAACCTATTGTCAAGAAACTTCTTCAACGCTATCCCACCTAGAACTCAAGAATGGTACACTGCAGGTCCTTTAAGTCACACTATGTTTTTAACTATCACACTACTTTTTAAGACTCACATGCAGCTTTCTCCACCTGACCCAGCATTCTCCACCTGACTGTACCCTATATATATCTCCATGTTGCTCATTTTCCAGGTAGATCTGTCTGTGACTCGATAAAGCCCACTGCGTGGGCGAAACGTTGTCAATAAAGGATCACATTATACTGCTTATGTGTTTATTTTTCCATTCCTATAGATGGCAGCACCGTAGTTCCGCGTAATTTGAAAGGGACTAAGTATAGGCTGCTTACAGTCGTCCTCGAAAAGGTTAGAGGGAGGGGGTAAAGGAGGTTTTGTGGGCGAGGGGCTTGGACTTCCAGCAAGCATGTGTGAGCGTGTTAGATAGGAGTGAATGGAGACGAATGGTTTTTGGGACCTGACGAGCTGTTGGAGTGTGAGCAGGGTAACATTTTGTGAAGGAATTCAGGGAAACCAGTTAATTGATTTAGTTGGACTTGAGTCCTGGAAATGGGAAGTACAATGCCTGCACTTTAAAGGAGGGGTCTGGGATAGTGACAGCTGGGAGGGACTATTCTCGTGGTGAAAGTGTTGAATGATGATTAAAGTATTTTCTTTTTTGGGATTTTCTTTCTCTTTGGGTCACCCTGCCTCGGTGGGAGACGGCCGACTTGTTGAAATATATATACATATATATATATATATATATATATATATACATGTATGTGTGTGTGTGTATGTGTATTTTGTTTCTAAATAAAGTTTACATAAAACATAGAGTATAGGGGGTGGTAGGAGAAGAATTATTCTTTTTCTGAGGATGAGGGTCCCAGTCCAGTTCCAGAGGTGGTACCTCCCAATATATATATATATATATATATTATATATATATATATATATATATATATATATATATATATATATATATATAT
The DNA here is from genome assembly GCA_009830355.1 of Cherax destructor. NCBI lineage: Eukaryota > Metazoa > Arthropoda > Malacostraca > Decapoda > Parastacidae > Cherax > Cherax destructor. The sequence continues at coordinate 35,536 of WNWK01014056.1, forward strand.
ATATTATATATATATATATATATATATATATATATATATATATATATATATATATATTATATATATATATATATAATATCGTACTCAAACACACACTGGCCACGCTTGTATAACAGGTGAGTTCGGGAGAATTATTTAGTACCCGTTTATTACAGGTTAGGAATAATTATACCAATTACTTTAGGGTTTTGAGGCCTGTGATTATGTAGTGGAGAGGGGGAGGGGAGGAGAGGTGAGCGAGAGAAGAGAGGGGGATGGGTGGGAGAGGAGAGAGGGGAAGGGAAGCTGGCTTACCTGTAGGAATCTGTGGGGAGAAGGAAAGGGAGAGGGGATGGGGGTAGAGGGCATTGTGGAGGGGAGGTAGAGGGGAGAAGGAATGAATGATAATTTAAAACATAGGTGTGAGGCTGTGTATCTGTATACTTATTTTTTTTTCTCACGATTATATATATAGGTAGTAGGTTGGTAGACAGCAAACGCCCAGGGAGGTACTACCGTCCTGTGGTAGTAGGATGGTAGACAGCAACCACCCAGGGAGGTACTACCGTCCTGTGGTAGTAGGTTGGTAGACAGCAACCGCCCAGGGAGGTAGTACCGTCCTGTGGTAGTTGGTTGGTAGACAGCAACCACCCAGGGAGGTACTACCGTCCTGTGGTAGTAGGTTGGTAGACAGCAACCGCCCAGGGAGGTAGTACCGTCCTGTGGTAGTTGGTTTGTAGACAGCAACCACCCAGGGAGGTACTACCGTCTTGTGGTTGTAGGTTGGTAGACAGCAACCACCCAGGGAGGTACTACCGTCCTGTGGTTGTAGGTTGGTAGACAGCAACCACCCAGGGAGGTACTACCGTCCTGTGGTAGTTGGTTGGTAGACAGCAACCGCCCAGGGAGGTACTACCATCCTGTGGTTGTAGGTTGGTATACAGCAACCACCCAGGGAGGTACTACCGTCCTGTGGTTGTAGGTTGGTAGACAGCAACCGCCCAGGGAGGTACTACCGTCCTGTGGTTGTAGGTTGGTAGACAGCAACCACCCAGGGAGGTACTACCGTCCTGTGGTTGTAGGTTGGTAGACAGCAACCACCCAGGGAGGTACTACCGTCCTGTGGTTGTAGGTTGGTAGACAGCAACCACCCAGGGAGGTACTACCGTCCTGTGGTTGTAGGTTGGTAGACAGCAACCACCCAGGGAGGTACTACCGTCCTGCCAAGTGAGTGTAAAATAAAAGCCTGTAATTGTTTTACATGATGGTAGGATTGCTGGTGTCTTTTTTCTGTCTCATAAACATGCAAGATTTCAGGTACGTCTTGTTACTTCTACTTACACTTAGGTCACACTACACATTCATGTACAAGCATATATATATGCACACCCCTCTGGGTTTTCTATTTTCTTACTAGTTCTTATTTCCTCTTCTCCATGGGGAAGTGGAACAGAATTCTTCCTCCGTAAGCCATGAGTGTCGTAAGAGTCAACTAAAATTCCGGGAGCAAGGGGCTAGTAACCCCTTCTCCTGTATACATTACTAAAGTTAAAAAGAGTAACTTTTGTTTTTCCCTTTTGGGCCACCCCACCTTGGTGGGAATTGGCCAGTGTGTTGAAAGATATATATATATATATATATATATATATATATATATATATATATATATATATATATATATATATATATATATATATATATATATATATATATATTATATATACAGTAGACCCTCGGTTTTCGTTCACCTCCAAATTCGAACAATTATGTAAGTGTATTTTTGTAAGTGCTTTTGTAAGTGTATTTTTGGGGGTCTGAAATGACTAATCTAATATACATTTGTCCTTATGGGAACAAATATATATATATATATATATATATATATATATATATATATATATATATATATATATATATATATATATATATATATATATATATATATATATATATATATAACGTATTTTATCTTATAAAAACCCAGCCCTCTCTTGCAATAATTATATCAGTTAGGTAGGCTTAAGTTATATTACGTTAATATCTAGCAAACTTGCCTATATTTTTAAGGTAACTTTGCTTCAGAACTTTGTTTTGCAGCGTCTCTCGTTAGTAAGCAAGTGTTGCCAGGTACTGTGAAGGTAGGAAGGATAACCAAGCACTTACCGTGGGTGTCCACACTCAAGTGTCAAGTATTTTCTGTCTTTTCTCCGTATACAGTGCCGTGTGAAGGTGGCACTGAAATGCAAACTGCGGAAGATCTCTCTGGTTATGAGATGAAGGTCTTCCAGGAAATCGAATCTGCAAATACTAAGAGTTCTTAAGAAACAAAACCTGTTACATCGCCGCCAGCGCCACCGTCACAGCTACGACCAGTTACATGGCTACCAGCGCCACCATCACAGCTACGACCAGTAACATCGCCGCCAGCGCCACCGTCACAGCTACGACCAGTAACATCGCCGCCAGTGCCACCGTCACAGCTACGAGATATATTACTTAATTTTTGGGGGCTGTTAACGAATCTCGAGTCATCTACAAGCTTCTACACTATCCCTTGTAGTAGTTGTAATAAAGTATACTAGAGTGATATTCCAAGGGAATATCAAACAACGGATGTGTTTTAATTAAATAACGTAACGGGTGGGGTCTGAACCCATGGCAAGTCCTAAAACTCAAAGGCCAGTGCGTTAACCACTGGGACCAGTTGGCTCTAAGATTCATTAAACCAGGTATATTTCTATATACAATAAGGAAGTTATGATGGGCCCCACTGTGTTTTACACAGTGGCTTGGGTTCTCGCTGTGTGGACCTGACCCAGAGGGACCATGATGGTAGTCTGAGGATGAAACATACACGAAGAGAAGAAATTGTGTTGAATCAGCTCACGTGATCAAGGTGGGACTCCTGACTCACTTGATCGTGATTGTGGGACTTCTGATTCACTTGATCCTCACTGTGGGACTCCTGAGTCACTTGATCCTCACTGTGGGACTTCTGATTCACTTGATCCTCACTGTGGGACTCCTGATTCACTTGATCCTCATTGTGGGACTTCTGACTCCATAGATCCTCACTGTGGGACTCCTGATTCACTTGATCGTCATTGTGGGACTTCTGACTCCCTAGATCCTCACTGTGGGACTCCTGATTCACTTGATCCTCATTGTGGGACTACTGATTCACTTATCCTCACTGTGGGACTCCTGATTCACTTGATCCTCATTGTGGGACTCCTGACTCCCTAGATCCTCACTGTGGGACTCCTGATTCACTTGATCCTCATTGTGGGACTCCTGATTCACTTGATCCTCACTGTGGGACTTCTGATTCACTTGATCCTCATTGTGGGACTTCTGATTCACTTGATCCTCATTGTGGGACTTCTGATTCACTTGATCCTCACTGTGGGACTTCTGATTCACTTGATCCTCATTGTGGGACTTCTGATTCACTTGATCCTCGCTGTGGGACTCCTGATTCACTTGATCCTCACTGTGGGACTCCTGATTCACTTGATCCTCACTGTGGGACTCCTGATTCACTTGATCCTCATTGTGGGACTTCTGATTCACTTATCCTCACTGTGGGACTCCTGATTCACTTGATCCTCATTGTGGGACTCTTGACTCCCTAGATCCTCACTGTGGGACTCCTGATTCACTTGATCCTCATTGTGGGACTTCTGATTCACTTGATCCTCACTGTGGGAATCCTGATTCACTTGATCCTCACTGTGGGACTCCTGATTCACTTGATCCTCACTGTGGGACTCCTGATTCACTTGATCCTCACTGTGGGACTCCTGATTCACTTGATCCTCACTGTGGGACTCCTGATTCACTTGATCCTCATTGTGGGACTACTGATTCACTTGATCCTCATTGTGGGACTTCTGATTCACTTGATCCTCACTGTGGGACTCCTGATTCACTTGATCCTCACTGTGGGACTCCTGATTCACTTGATCCTCACTGAGGGACTTCTGATTCACTTGATCCTCATTGTGGGACTTCTGATTCACTTGATCCTCATTGTGGGACATCTTATTCACTTGATCCTCACTGTGGGACTCCTGATTCACTTGATCCTCATTGTGGGACTTCTGATTCACTTGATCCTCACTGTGGGACTCCTGATTCACTTGATCCTCACTGTGGGACTCCTGATTCACTTGATCCTCATTGTGGGACTTCTGATTCACTTGATCCTCACTGTGGGACTCCTGATTCACTTGATCCTCACTGTGGGACTCCTGATTCACTTGATCCTCACTGTGGGACTCCTGATTCACTTGATCCTCACTGTGGGACTTCTGATTCACTTGATCCTCACTGTGGGACTCCTGATTCACTTGATCCTCACTGTGGGACTCCTGATTCACTTGATCCTCATTGTGGGACTTCTGATTCACTTGAGGGGAGGTGAATCCGCTGGGACACTTGTATGTCAGAGTCGCTCACCTGCACGGTGATGCTGAACACCACAAATGATGTAGTTGAAGTTCTGACAATAAAGATCGAGAACCAAAACCTAGTCATCGTGGTTGTATATAAGCCACCAGATGCAACCTCCCAACAGTTCAAGGAACACCTACTGAAAACTGATTACTCTCTGGAAAACCTTCCAGCTCCAGCCCCAAACATCTTACTGCTTGGTGATTTCAACCTAAGGTAAACAAAATGGAAGAATGTAGCGAATAATGTTATAGCAGAACAATCCCTGGAGGTATCACAGATGAAAGGTCACACACACTTAAACTTATCTTCACAAATAATGAGGACCTGGTAAGAAAAACAATACATAAAAACAACTAATTCCGATCACAATCTAATCGAAGTTCAGACTTCCATGCACAGGGATCCTGACCAGCAAAATGCACGTAGCTGTGAAGGTGTCTTCACCAAATGCAACTTCAACAACAAGAACATCAACTGAGATCAGGGGAAACATGTTGGGAAAATATCTTAAATAACATCAGTCCAAACCAGTGCCTTTAAAGGATCAACTTCCTGGCAGCTGAAACATGTTCAAGGCATATTCCCCTAAGAAAGAAGACAAGAAGTAAATTGGAGAGAGAAAGACGCTCCCTCTACAGAAGACGACGAAGAATCACTGAGCTCCTCAAGAGAGATAGATTATCTGATCCACGGCGGAAGGAAACGCTGACCATGGAAGTGGAAAGTACCGAACTTAAGTTAAAGGATTCTTACAGGATCCAGGAGAGACAGGAGGAGCTAAGAGCGATTAGTGAAATTGAAAGAAATTCGAAATATTTCTTTTCATGTGCCAAGAACAAGGCAAATACCACCTCTAGTATCGGGCCCTTACTCAGACAAGATGGGACTTACACAGATGACAACAAAGAAATGAGTGAGATACTGAAATCCCAATACGACTCTGTGTTTAGTGAGCCACTAATTAGTCTAAAGATGGAGCCTCAAAACTCCATCAATGTATGCTAGATTTCTGACATTGCCCTAACTCCGATAGACTTTGAAAAAGCCATTGACAACATGCCCATGCACTCAGCCATGGGCCCAGACTCGTGGAACTCTGTGTTCGTTAAAAACTGCATGCCCTAAGTATACTATGGAGAAGGAGCTTAGACATGGGTGAAATTCCAGTCACTAAAAGAATGGATACAGCCCCACTCCATAAAGGTGGCAGCAAAGCATTAGCTAAGAACTATAGACCAATAGCTCTAACGTCCCACATCATAATAATCTTTGAAAGAGTGCTAAGAAGCACGACTGAAAACCACTTGGATTCCCCAAAACTGCACAATCCAGGGCAACATGGGTTCAGGGCAGGTCGCTCCTGTCTCTCGCAACTACTGGATCACTATGATATGGTCTTGGATGCACTGGAAGAAAAACAGAATGCGGATGTAATATACACAGACTTTGCAAAATCCTTTGACAAGTGTGATCATGGCGTAATAGCACATAAAATACGTGCTAAAGGAATAACTGGCAAAGTGGGGAGATGGATCTTCAACTTCGTAACCAATCGAACACAAAGAGTAGTGGTCAACAGAGTTAAATCGGAAGCTGCCATAGTGAAAAGCTCTGTTCCACAAGGCACAGTACTCGCCTCCATCCTGTTCCTCATCCTCATATCAGACATAGACAAAGATATAATCCACAGCACCGTGTCATCCTTTGCCGACATACTAGGATCTGCATGAGACTGTCATTTATTGAGGACACAGTTAACCTCCAAGAAGATATAAACCAAGTTTTCCAATGGGCAACAGAAAACAATATGATGTTCAATGAAGACAAATTCCAACTACTCCATTATGGAAAACTGGAGGAGATAATAACTAGAACAGAGTATACTACAAACTCTGATCATACAAGAGAGCGGAAAAATAATGTGAGAGACCTGGGAGTGGTAATGTTTGAGGATCTCACTTTCAAGGATCACAACAGTGCCACGCTCACAACTGCAAAGAAAATGATAGGATGGATAATGAGAACGTTCAAAACAAGTGATGCCAAGCCAATAATGATCCTTTTCAAATCACTTATTATCTCTAGGCTGGAATACTGCTGTACATTAACATCTCCGTTCATTGCAGATGTAGAGAGTGTACAGAGAACCTTTATTGCACATATAAGTTCCATCAAACACCTCAACTACTGAGAACGCTTGGAAGCACTTGTCTTGTACTCGCTGGAACGCAGGCGAGAGAGATATATCATAATCTACACTTGGAAAATCCTAGAAGGAATGGTCCCGAATCTGCACACAGAAATCACTCCCTACGAAAGTAAAAGACTGGGTAGGCGATGCAAAATATCCCTAATGAAAAGTAGGAGCGCCATTGGTACACTAAGAGAAAACACCATAAGTGTCCGGGGCCCAAGACTGTTCAACAGCCTCCCACCAAGCATAAGGGGAATTACCAATAGGCCCCTGGCTGCCTTCAAGAGGGAGATGGATAGATACTTAAAGTCGTTGCCGGATCAGCCAGGCTGTGGTTCGTACGTTGGACTACGTGCGGCCAGCAGTAACAGCTTCGTTGATCAGGCCCTGATCCACCGGGAGGCCTGGTCGTGGACCGGGCCGCGAGGGCGTTGATCCCCGGAATACCCTCCAGGTAGACTCCAGGTAGCACCACCTCCTACTGCTTCACCTCACCTGTCTTCAGTATATAATACCTTTACCCTTGATGAATTACGAGAGTTTCTCCTACTCCAGGCTCGTCTGATGCTTGTCTGGTCAACCAGGCTGTTGCTGCTGGTGGCCCGCTGACCCACATATCCACCACAGCCTGGTTGATCTGGCACCTGGTGAAGATACTTGTACTCTCATCCAGGCTGATGAATTGAACATATCTCCAGGCTCAGGGACTGATTACCTCAAACTCTCTCTCTTCACCTTTTCCGCTGTTTTCCTCACTGATGGACTGACGAAGCCACAAGCTGGGCGAAACGTTCACAAGTAACTCATTTGTCTACCTGTATATTTTTTTATGACATTTTCCCCAATTTCTTCAAGCTTCACACAGCTTGAACTCCAAGCTTCACACAGCTTGATCTCCAAGCTTCACACAGCTTGATCTCCAAGCTTCACACAGCTTGATCTCCAAGCTTCACACAGCTTGATCTCCAAGCTTCACACAGCTTGATCTCCAAGCTTCACACAGCTTGAACTCCAAGCTTCACACAGCTTGATCTCCATTTTCACATAGCGTGAACTCCAAGCTTCACACAGCTTGAACTCCAAGCTTCACACAGCTTGATCTCCAAGCTTCACACAGCTTGATCTCCAAGCTTCACACAGCTTGAACTCCAAGCTTCACACAGCTTGAACTCCAAGCTTTACACAGCTTGAACTCCAAGCTTCACACAGCTTGAACTCCAAGCTTCACACAGATTGAACTCCAAGCTTCACACAGCTTGAACTCCAAGCTTCACACAGCTTGAACTCCAAACTTCACACAGCTTGAACTCCAAGCTTCACACAGCTTGAACTCCAAGCTTCACACAGCTTGAACTCCAAGCTTCACACAGCTTGAACTCCAAGCTTCACACAGCTTGAACTCCAAGCTTTACACAGCTTGATCTCCAAGCTTAACGTCGTCCCACTGAGCTTTCCATTACGTGATTGTGTAGTTTTTATCAGCTGTCTCCAAGTGTCGTCTTTGTGTAGCTATGAACGGTGTCGTCAGCAACGTCAACGTTTCGCCCACACAGCGGCTTCACTACGTTAGAAAAAAACACCTTTTCCTTATAGTATTTTCCAGCATTTTGCGCGTGCACGCGTGCATGTGTTTATGTATGTGTGTTTGTTTATTTGTAAGCGTGTGTGTGTATATGTATGTGTGTTTGTGTGTGTGTGTGTGTGTGTGTACTCTACTATATATGGTTGCAGGGGTCGATTCACAGCTCCTGGCCCCGCCTCTTCAATGGCCGCTACTAGTCTGCGTGTGTGTGTACTCTACTATATATAGTTGCAGGGGTCGAGTCTTAGCTCCTGGCCCAGCCTCTTCGCTGGTCGCTACTAGGTCCACTCTCTCCCTGCGCCAATAGCCTTATTGTGCTTCCTCGTGTGTGTGTGTGTGTGTCTACATGTGGTTACAGGAGGTCGAGTCTCGGTTCCTGGTTCTGCCTTCTTAACTTCATAACTACTCTTTAAAACTATGTATGCAGCCTCCACGACATCATCCTGAAGGCCATTCCACTTCCTCACCTCCCTGAGGCTTAAAATATATTTCCTGACAGCCCTGTGTGTGTGTTATTTACCAGGTGTTAAAGGCACTTCTCGATAGAGAGAAAGTGTGTGTGTTAGTTACCATTTTGTCCTAGGCACATGTCAATTAGACACTAGGCCTGTTGTATATATATGTGTGTGTATGTGTATGTAAGGAAACACTTCGAAATGTTTCTACCCCACCGGGAATTGAACCCGGCCCCTCCGTGCGTGAAGCAAGAGCTTTACCCACTAGGCCACTGGGGGCGTGTACTCACCTAATTGTGGTTGCAGGGGTCGAGACTCAGCTCCTGTGTGTGTGTGTGTGTGTATGTGTGTGTGTGTGTGTGTGTGTGTGTGTGTCGCGTCAAAACATAGTTACACATGACCATCCGGTATAAAAAACCGTTGTGTAGAGGATCACCGGAACAGGACCCAGGGAAGGGGGAGGGGGTGAGAAGCCAGCTAGGTAGCACCAGCAAGCACAGGCTGGCTGCCATCTAGATAGCACCACCTCGCTCACCCTGGCTGCCAGCTAGGTAGTACCCAGGCTCCATCCGGCTTCTCCACTCTGCCTGATAAGCCCATTTTATAAAGCCTTATTATTACTCCTCAGTATCGCAAAAGATGCAACGTGTAGAGGGAGTCTTGGATAGCTTCTCCGTGCACCCTAACTGGTAACCTCTTGGGAATATGGACTGGGGGTCCGGGCCACGGGGCCACGGGGCCACCGGGTGGTGGGGACCATGGGAGGGACTTTTTTAGAAACATCTGCCCAGGCTGTTGCCATAGACCTGACCAGGAATTAAAAATGACATTTCCTACTAAGACTTCAACATTCAATTTCAACAAAGAGACATATATCACCAACACTCACATTACGTCTCTACAGAATTGTACAGGCAGACGAAGCTGTAGAATGGCTTATGTCTTCTGTGTTTACATTTTTTATAGGCCTGGTAACTGAGGAACGCGGCTACCATAGGACTACCTGTTACATGGAATCTTTTTTTTATTTATAGGACTTTTAGGAAGGGCAGGAAATACGTGTATTTATACCACCAGCGAGAGATTTGTAAGAAGCCTTGACGTGTGTGCATCTCAGGACGTTAATGTTGAACGAATTTTGGTATCGAACTGAAATAGCTTAAGAATGTTATATTTCCAGTGGTGAGTGGTCTTGCCCACAGCCTGGGTCTTGCCCACAGCCTGGGTCTTGCCCACAGCCTGGGTCTTGCCCACAGCCTGGGTCTTGCCCACAGCCTGGGTCTTGCCCACAGCCTGGGTCTTGCCCACAGCCTGGGTCTTGCCCACAGCCTGGGTCTTGCCCACACCTCGGGTCCTGTCCAAGCCCTAGGTCCTGTCCATACCCAGGGTCCTGCTCACACCCTGGGTCCTGCCCACAACCTGGGACCTGCCCACGCCCCGGGTCCTGCCCACACCCTGGGTTCTGCCCACACCCTGGGACCTGCCCACGCCCCGGTTCCTGCCCACGCCCCGGTTCCTGCCCACGCCCCGGGTCTTTCCTATGCTACCAAATCGAGTTCTCATGTATTGTTTGGGGGAAAATCTAAAAAGCTGAGGGTGACGAGAGGAAGAATAGCCTAGTGTAGGGAGAAACCTGGGGGAGGTGGAAGGGATTTTTACCTGCCTGGGGGAAGGAGGGAGGGGAAACAAGGCCGGCCAAATTACGCTGTATTTTCCCCGACACCTGCGACTGGCGGGGACATTACCTTGCAGGATAGGGAAGAAATGCGCCGCTTTTGTATCTTAAAAAATGTCTGCGAGTGTATCAGAATGTGCTGGAATGCGGGGGGGGGGAAGTGGGGAGGGAGGGGTGGCATGGGGGATGGAGGGGTGGTGGGGGATTTTGATGAGGAGCTAGGGGAGAATTCATGGGGATGGTGGGGGAGGGAGGGAGGAAATTGTAGTGGGGAGGGAGGGATTGTGGGGGTTGGAGGGGAGGAGATGGTGGGGAAAAGGCAGGGAAGGTCGAGGGAAAATTCTTTGAGATTCTTATTTTTTTATTGTGAGTTCTGATTCTTTCCTGAAGGATGGCCCTGTGGTGCACATAGCCCTGTGGTGCACATGGCCCTGTGGTGCACATAGCCCTGTGGTGCACATGGCCCAGTGGTGTACATGACCCAGTGGTGCACATGGCCCAGTGGTGCACATGGCTCAGTGGTGCACATGGCTCAGTGGTGCACATAGCCCTGTGGTGCACATGGCCCAGTGGTTCACATGGCCCAGTTTTGCACATGATCCAGTGATTCACATGGACCAGTTTTGCACATAGTCCAGTGGTGCACATGGCTCAGTGGTGCATGGTGCACATGGCTCAGTGGTGCACATGGCCCAGTGGTGCACATGGCCCAGTGGTTCACATGGCCCAGTTTTGCACATGGTTCAGTGGTTCACATGGCCCAGTTTTGCACATAGTCCAGTGGTGCACATGAACCAGTTGTGCACATGGCTCAGTGGTACACATAGCCCAGTGGTGCACATGGCTCAGTGGTGCACATGGCCCAGTGATGCACATGGCCCAGTGGTGCACATGGCTCAGTGGTGCACATGGCTCAGTGGTGCACATAGCCCTGTGGTGCACATGGCCCAGTGGTTCACATGGCCCAGTTTTGCACATGATCCAGTGGTTCACATGGCCCAGTTTTGCACATAGTCCAGTGGTGCACATGGCTCAGTGGTGCATGGTGCACATGGCTCAGTGGTGCACATGGCCCAGTGGTGCACATGGCCCAGTGGTTCACATGGCCCAGTTTTGCACATGGTTCAGTGGTTCACATGGCCCAGTTTTGCACATAGTCCAGTGGTGCACATGAACCAGTTTTGCACATGGCCCAGTTGTGCACATGGCTCAGTGGTACACATAGCCCAGTGGTGCACATGGCTCAGTGGTGCACATGGCCCAGTGATGCACATGGCCCAGTGGTGCACATGGCTCAGTGGTGCATATGGCTCAGTGGTGCACATAGCCCTGTGGTGCACATGGCCCAGTGGTTCACATGGCCCAGTTTTGCACATGATCCAGTGGTTCACATGGCCCAGTTTTGCACATAGTCCAGTGGTGCACATGGCTCAGTGGTGCATGGTGCACATGGCTCAGTGGTGCACATGGCCCAGTGGTGCACATGGCCCAGTGGTTCACATGGCCCAGTTTTGCACATGGTCCAGTGGTTCACATGGCCCAGTTTTGCACATAGTCCAGTGGTGCACATGAACCAGTTTTGCACATGGCCCAGTTGTGCACATGGCTCAGTGGTGCACATGACCCAGTGGTGCACATGTCCCAGTTTTGCACATGGCCCAGTGATGCACATGGCTCAGTGGTGCACATGGCCCAGTGATGCACATGGTTCAGTGATGCACATGGCCCAGTGGTGCACATGTCCCAGTTTTGCACATAGCCCAGTGGTGCACATGGCTCAGTGGTGCACATGGCCCAGTGATGCACATGGCCCAGTGATGCACATGACCCAGTGGTGCACATGTCCCAGTTTTGCACATGGCCCAGTGATGCATATGGCTCAGTGATTCACATGGCACAGTTTTGCACATGGTTCAGTGCACATAGCTCAGTTTTGCATATGGCCCAATGGTGCACATGACCCAGTGGTGCGCATGGCCCAGTTTTGCACATGGCTCAGTGGTGCTCATGGTCCAGTATTGCACATGGTCCAGTGGTGAACTAGGCCCAATGGTGCACATGGCCCAGTAGTGCACATGGCCAAGTAGTGCGCATGGCCCTGTGGTGCACATTGCCTATTAGTGCAAATGGCCCAGTGGTGCACATAGTTATCAGAGCCATAGAGAATACATACTTATAGTGGGTAATTTTCTGACGTCACGGGGGAGACGCATGGGGAAATTAGGGAGAAACGTGAAGAGGTAGGGAATCCGAAGCAGATATTTTCCCCTAGGGCTAGGGAGAAAGAAGGGACTTAGGGATAACCTCGGAGGGGTAGGGAGATCCCTGACGTGACGGGGAAGGGGGTGAGAGGAAACAAGAATATTCTAGAGGAAATTTCTAGCCTGCTAGAAAAATTCCCTGCATGAGGGGAAAAAAAGCAAGAAGTTCCTGGGTTGGCAGGAGGAAAGGCAAGAACGTGTTAGGGAAATTTCTGGTAATGGGAGACTAGCTCGAGGAACTCCAGGAATCCTGGAGTAGTAATCCTGGAGTAGGATCCTGGAGTAGGAATCCTGGAGCAGGATCCTGGAGTAGGAATCCTGGAGCAGGATCCTGGAGTAGGATTCAGGAGTAGGAATCATGGAATAGGAATCCATGAGTAGGAAGGCTGGTAACCCAGGAGGACTGGTAACCCAGGAGGGCTGATAACCCAGGAGGACTTGTAACCCAGGAGGACTGGTAATCCAGGAGGACTCGTAACCCAGGAGTACTGGTAACCCAGGATGGCTGGTAACCCAGGAGGACTGGTAACCCAGGAGGGCTGATAACCCAGGAGGACTTGTAACCCAGGAGGACTGGTAACCCAGGAGGACTCGTAACCCAGGAGTACTGGTAACCCAGGATGGCTGGTAACCCAGGATGGCTGGTAACCCAGGAGGACTGGCAACCCAGTAGGACTCATAACCCAGGAGTACTGGTAACCCAGGAGGGCTGATAACCCAGGAGCGGGCCTAGGGGGGGGGAGCGGTGACCTCCGGAAGTAACTTCAGGTTACATACATGTTACGTGACTCAGGACCTCCCCCAGGATGCCACCCACACCAGTGTAGTAACTCCAGGGTACCTACTTATTGATATATATATATATATATATATATATATATATATATATATATATATATATATATATATATATATATATATATATATATATATATATATATATATATATAAAGTACCAAGCAATGGCTTGGTACTTAGATACAAACTTAGAGTACAAAACATCAGACTTCATACTCTGTATAATGCTCTTGATAGATTACATCTTGAATATGCCACCCAGTTTTGGTCTCCAAATTACATAAGAGACGAAGTATATTGGAGAGGGTACAGAGAAGAGCTACCAAGCTAGTACCATCACTGGAGAGGGTTCAGAGGAGTGCTACCAAGCTAGTACCATCACTGGAGAGGGTTCAGAGGAGTGCTACCAAGCTAGTACCATCACTGGAGAGGGTTCAGAGGAGTGCTACCAAGCTAGTACCATCACTGGAGAGGGTTCAGAGGAGTGCTACCAAGCTAGTACCATCACTGGAGAGGGTTCAGAGGAGTGCTACCAAGCTAGTACCATCATCAAAACATGGAGTTATTGAAGTACTGAATGCGTCCATAATTGTAAAATAATTGGTATGAAACAGAGGTAGAGGATGCAATACGATCGTATGTTTAGTTCTTTGCATACAGAATTACGGTATTTTTGCAAAGAGAATTATGGAAGACTGGAACAAAGTACCAGTTAATGTTGCAAGGGCAAAGACGACACAGTCATTCAAGAAGAACGAAAAGTAATTCTGGCTAAAGAATTAGGAAACGTTGAGTTTGAATTGAATACATGAGTTTAGGAGAGACAGCGGTAAAAGCCGTAAGTAAAATTGAAAGAAATCCAAAATACTTTTTCTCATTTGCAAAACTGAAGTCAAAAAGAACTTCTAAAGTCGGGTCTTTAATTAAATGAACTGGAACTTAGAGTGAGGGCGAGAAAGAAATTAGTGATATACTTAAGTTCCAGTACGACTCAGCATTAACTTGACTTGGGTCACTAATCGACCTGAAGCTTGACGACCCAAACGAGACGTAAAATACTGCCGGACATCTCTCTAATCTCTCACGAAACTAACTCCGCCTGACTTCGAAGAAACCATTGACTGCATGTCCATGCACTCCACCCCCTGGCCCTGACTCGTGGACTTCAACAATTGGAGGAAACCCTTATGACGAGTCTTAAATATTCTGTGTAGAAGAAGCCTAGATACTGGAGTCATCAAGCAGTCATTAAAAATCGCTGTAATTGCCTCACTCCACAAAAATGGGAGTAAGGCAATGGAAAAAAATTGAGAGTAATATCCCTTACAACTCACTTTATCATGATTTTTGAAAGGGTTTAAAGAAGCAAGATTACCAATCACACGGAAGAGCAGCATTTGTACAACCCAGGTCAACATGGGCTCAGAACTGGTCGTTCCTGCCTTTCGAAATTACTGGACCATTCTAACATGGTTCTGAATGTTTTTAAAGACAAACAAAATGCAGATGTAGTATACAGTGACTTTGCAATAGCTTTTGACAAGAGCGACCATGAAAAAGTTGCATGTAATATGCATGCAAAAGGAATAATTGGGAAGGTGGGTAGAAGGATGTTTAACTTCCTAACAAACAGAACTTAAAAACTAGTAAACAGAGTGAAATCAGGAGCTGCTGCAGTGAAAAGTTGTGTCCCCCAAGTCACGGTACTCTCCCCACTTCTCTTTCTCATCCTCACATCTGGCACAGACAGGGACATAAATCAGCACTGTATCACGTTTGAGTGTCATCCACAGAAGACACAGTGAACCTCCAAGTCTTGTAGTGGGCAACTGACAGAAATGTGAAGTTCAACTTCAAATTTCAGTTACTACGACAAGTTAGAATGGAGGAAATAAAAAAAGATCAGAGTACAAGACAAACTCGAACCACTCAATAGAACGTAAGCCAAATGTGCGAAGATAAAGATCAATGGCACATCCTGGAAGTCCTACAATTAAGCGAGAAAACAGCACTAACAAAAGCTAGCCACAAGAAGCTCATTTACGAGCATTTTTCAACAAAATAAAAGGTACACTAGAAAGAACTGAACAGGTGCTCAAGAACCTGACCGTATCACCTGGAACTCATATCACATCTCACGTTCAAGGAGCACAACAATGTTATTATCACAACTGGAAAAAAATGATAGGTTAGATAACAAGAATCTTCAAAACAAGAGATGCCAAGGCAGTGATGACACTCTTCAGGTTACTCGTTGTCTCTGTGCTGAATTATTCTGTGTACTAACGACCACCTGAGCTGGAAAATATACAGAGAACCTTCACAGCATGTATAAACTCAGTCAGTCCTCTAAATTACTGGGAGTACTTGAAGTCCATAGAATTGTACTCCTTAGAACGTAGGCGAGAAAGATAAATCATAATCTACACCTAGATAATACTTGAGGGATTGGTACCAAACTTGCACAACTAAATTACTACTTGTGAACACTTTGAGGCTTGACAGACGGTGCAGGATACCTCCAATGAAAAGCAGTTGTGATGAGTACACTGAGAGAACTCAATAAGTGTTAAGGGACCACGACTCTTCAACACCCTCTCTTCACGCATAAGAGGGATTTCCAACAACCCCCCTTCCCTAGCTGTCTTCAAGAAGAAACTCAACAAAACTACGTCACCACTACCCACTACACACCACCTGCACCTCTGTCACCACTACCCACCACACACCACCTGCACCTCCGTCACCACCACGCACCACCTGCACCTCCATCACCTCCACCCACCACCTGCACCTCCGTCACCACCACCCACCACCTGCACCTCCGTCACCACCACCCACCACCTGCACCTCCGTCACCACCACACACCACCTGCACCTCCGTCACCACCACGCACCACCTGCACCTCCGTCACCTCCACCCACCACCTGCACCTCCGTCACCACCACCCACCACCTGCACCTCCGTCACCTCCACCCACCACCTGCACCTCCGTCACCACCACCCACCACCTGCACCTCCGTCACCACCACCCAACACTCCCACGAAAGAATAAATCCCCATCATAAAATAAAAAAATAACTATAGGCCTAGCAAGGCCCAGGTGGTCAGGTGGTCTCAAATTCGATCCGAAAAAAAATGTGCTGAAGGGTCGGAATGTTAGTAGATTCCAGGGTAAGAAGGGCACAATAAAAGGTACCTTATTGAAGGGCTCTTGATCAGAGGAAACTGACCTACCCTCCCTCTGATCAAACAGGATATCCTCACACCTGCTGCCCCCTTGTGTGTTAGAAGACTGTTGAGGGTGGCATCCTGGGGGAGAAGACCGAAACTTAGCCACACTTGCTGGCCTATTATTTTCCAAAGTTATCCTGGGTTACTAACCCACTGAGGCTACTCTGGCTTGCCAGATCTCCGGGGTTAATGTCACAACTAAGTTTTCTTCTTGATGCAGAAACTCTTGAGTGCAGAAGCCTCAGTGTGGACCTGTGAGAGCAGGATGGGAGAGGCACACACATAACATTTTTTATGTAGGCGTATATCAGGTGGGGGAGTCGAGGGTTCGGGGAGATGGTGGGGGTGGCGGGGGTGGGAGGGCGAGGGAATGTGAACAGGTGTGGGTGGAAAGAACGCTGGTGGTGGGTTAGCGGGGGCTGGGTGGGTGGGGCTGTGTCTGAGGGTGCAGGGTGGGAGAGAGGCAAGGATTTACCTGTGACGGCCAATTAAGAGGCAACTGTTGCTCCCTGGCTACCCGCAGGTGAAACACACACACACACACACACACACACACACACACACACACACACACATACACACACACCACACACACACACACATACACACACACATACACACACACCACACACACACACACCACACCACACACACACACACACACACACACACATACACACACACACCACACACACACACACCACACACA
>WNWK01014057.1:0-32500 GCA_009830355.1 Cherax destructor
ATCATAATAATACTATAAAACAACTCAATAATAATCATAATATTTCTGTATTAACACACCTGTTCTCCACCAACGTGCCCGAAAAAATAACTTCTCATTACTCACTAACTGTCCTCAGAGCATCTTACCCATAAGTTCATAAACTGCCAAATTCTAACATATATCCCAAACATAATAACAGTCACTACTGTCATAAGCATTATTGTCCCCTGTAAGTCTACTAATTCTCAGTAAGATCACTAACGTCCCAGTAAGATCCACTAACGTCCCAGTAAGATCCATCTACAGTCCCTCAGTAAGATCCACTAACATTCCTAGTAAGATCTACTAACGTCCCAGTAAGATCCACTAACGTCCCAGTAAGATCCACTAAGTCCCAGTAAGATCACTAACATTCCATTAAGATTACTTACACGTCTCAGTAAGATCCACTAACGTCCCAGTAAGATCCACTAACGTCCCCAGTAAGATCCACTAACGTCTCAGTAAGATCACTAACGTCCCATAAGATCCACTAACGTCCCCAATAAGATCACTACACTCCAGTAAGACACTAACGTCTCCAAAAGATCACTAACGTCCCTCAATAAGATCACTAAGTCCTCTAATAAGATCACTAACGTCCCAGTAAGATCACTAAGTCTCAGTAAGATCACTAACGTCCCATAAGATCACTAAGTCTCAAATCCACTAACGTCCCAGTAAGATCACTAACTCTCCCAGTAAGATCACTAACGTTCCAGAAGCTCACTAAATTCCAGTAAGTCACTAACGTCCCAAGATCCACTAACGTCCCAGTAAGATCCACTAACGTCCCGTAGAAACTAACATTCCAAGATCCACTAACTCCCAGTAAGATCCACTAAGTCTAAAGCTAAGATCCACTAAATTCCAAGTAAGTCCCTAATATTCCAGTAAGTTCACTAACGTTCCTCAGTAAGATCCACTAACATTCCTAAGATCCACTAACGTCCCTAGTAAGATCCACTAACGTTCCTAGTAAGATCCTAAATTCCAGTAAGATCACTAACGTCCCAATAAGATCCACTAACGTCCTAAGTACAGTATCACTACTCAATAAGATCACTAACGTCCACTAAGATCACTAACGTCCCCAGTAAGATCCACTAACGTCCCCAGTAAGATCCACTAACGTCCCCAGTAAGATCCACTAACGTCCCAGTAAGATCCACTAACGTCCCAGAAGACCACAACCCATAAGTCACTAAGTCTAAGTCACTAAATTCAAGATCACAACTCAGTAAATCCTAGCCAAATCCACTAATCCGTAAGATCCACTAAGTTCCGAGATCACTACTTCGAAGACCACATTCCAAAGATCACAACTTCCAAAGATCCACTAACGTCAGTAAGACACTAACTTCGAAGATCCACTAACTCTAAGATCACTAACGTCGAAGATCACTAATCCCATAAGACCACAAGCCCAAGATCACAAGCCTAAGTCACTAAGTCCATAAGATCACTAACTTCTAAGATCACTAATTTTAGTAAGATCACTAATCGTAAGATCACAAATTCGTAAGATCACTAAGTCGTAAGATCACTAACATTCCTAAGATCACTAACTTCGAAGACCAAAGTCCGATTACTAATCCTAAGATCACTAAGTCCAAGATCACTAAGTCCTAAGACACTAAGTCCGAAGATCACTAAGTCCGTAAGATCACTAATCCGTAAGATCACTAAGTCCGAAGTCATAACGTCCAAAGCACTAAGTCCAGTAAGACCTAACATTCAGAAGATACTAACGTCCTAATATCACAAGCCATAGATCACTAATTCCGAGTCACTAATTCCAGTAAGATCACTAAGTTCAGTAAGACCACAACATTCGTAAGTCACAAGTCAGATCCCTTCGTAAGATACAATTCGAAGATCATACGTCTAAATCATAACCAGAACTACAATCACTAAGTCAAGCACTAAGTCCTAAGATCACTAAGTCCAATAAGATCACTAACGTCCCCAGTAAGATCCACTAACGTCTCAATAAGATCTCACTAACTCACTAATAAGGTCCACTAATGTCCCAGTAAGATCACTAACGTCCCAGTAAGATCACTAATGTCCTCGTAAGATCTCACTAACGTCCTCAGTAAGATCCACTAACGTCCCCAGTAAGATCCACTAACTCTCCATAAGATCCACTAACGTTCCGTAAGATCCACTAACATTCCCAGTAAGATCCATAACGTCCCAGTAATCCACTAACGTCCCAGTAAGATCACTAACATTCCAGTAAGATCCACTAACATTCCCAGTAAGATCACTAATCGTAATCACTAACTCCATAGTCCACTAACGTCCCAGTAAGATCCACTAACATTCTGTAAGATCCAACTTCAGTAAGATCCACTAACGTTCCGTAAGATCACTAACATTCCAGTAAGATCACTAACGTCCATAAGATCCACTAATCCAGTAAGATCACTATCCATAAGATCACTAACGTCCCAGTAAGATCACTAACGTCCCAGTAAGATCACTAACGTCCCAGTAAGATCACTAAATTCCTAGTAAGATCTACTAACGTCCTAGTAAGATCACTAACGTTCCCGTAAGATCTACTAACATTCCCATGAAGATCACTAAGTCTCCATAAGATCTACTAAGTCTCAGTAAGATCTACTAAGTCTCAGTAAGATCACTAAGTCCTAGACCTACATCAGTATCACTAAGTTCCCAGTAAGATCACTAACTTCCTAGTAAGATCTACTAACGTCTCCTGTAAGATCACTAACGTCCCTAGTAAGATCACTAACGTCCCTCAAGATCCACTAACGTCCCCAGTAAGATCACTAACGTCCTCAGTAAGATCCCCTAACGTTCCAGTAAGATCCACTAACGTTCCTAGTAAGATCCACTAACGTTCCCAGTAAGATCACTAACTTCCCAGTAAGATCCTACTAACGTCCCAGTAAGATCCACTAATTCCTCTAGTAAGATCCACTAACGTTCCAGTAAGATCCTACTCAATGTCTCCAGTAAGATCTACTAATTCCTAGTAAGTCTCACTAACGTTCTGTCAAGATCTACTAACTTCCAGAAGATCTACTAACGTCCTAGCTAAGATCTACTAAGTTCCTAGTAAGATCTACTAATCATCTCTAGTAAGATCTAGCATAACTCTCATATTCTCAGTAAGATCCTACTAACGTTCCAGTAAGATCCTACTCTATAGTCACTAACGTCCAGTAAGATCCACTAACGTCCTGGGGACGGGGGGGGTCTTCTGGGGCTTAGTGGACTTACTGGGGCAGTGGAAAATTCGGGGCTTGTGGGCTTTTTGGGGGTTAGTGGATTTTAAATTTGGGGGGTTTGAATGAGTTGGGGGATCTTATTGGGGGTTTTTGAAAATTACTGTGACAGTGGATCTTTTTGGGGGTTTTTGGACCCACTGGAAGTTTTTTGGTTTTTGGGAAAAAAAAATGGTCTTATTGGGAATTTTTTGGGTCTTCTAAAAGTTAGTGGAAAATTACTGGGAAAAAAAAGTAATTCTTGGGGGAATGGGGTTTAAAGGGGAAGTTAGTGGTCTTACTGGGAAGTTAGTGGTCTTATTTTGGGGGGTTAGTGTTTTTTGGGGGCCCGTGGTCTTACCAGGGTGGACCCTTTTGGGGGGAGTGGATCTTATGGGGTTGGGACTTACTGGGGACAATGAAAATTCTGGGGAATGTTAATTTAAAATTTCTGGGAGTTGTGGATCTTACTAAGTGTTTCTGGGAAGGTTGGGGCTTACTGGGGGGTTAGTGGGAAAATTTTTGGGGGGGCTTATTGGGTTTTTAATGGATACTGGGGAAAATTGGGTTTCTGGGGATGACAGGGAAGTTTAGATTTATGGGGAAGTTAGTGGACTTTGGTTAGTGGCACAAAATTAGTGGACTTTGGGGGCAGGGTCTTATTGGGGTTAGTGGAAACCCGGGGCATGGATCTTATGGGGCTTGTGGTCTTATTGAAGGGTGGTCTTCTGGGAAAATTTTTGTGGCTTTTTGGGGGTTAGTGATCTTCCGGGGTGTTAGTGAATCCTGGGAAAGTTAGTGGGCACCCACTTGGGTTTGGGGGAATTTTTAGTGGACTGGGAACGGGGATTCTAAAATTTTTGGCCTTGGGAAGTTTTTGGAAATTTCTTTTGGGTGTTTCGGGGGAGTGAAACTTTGGGGGGTTTTTGGTTTTTATTTGGGGCTTAGTGGTCTTACTGGGGCGTTAGTGGCTTATAAAACGTTTGGAAAATTATGGGGTAGTGGTCTTTTTTTGGGGCTTAATTAACTTCTGGGGGGTTTGTGGATCTTATTGGGGACAGTGGTCTTATTGGGAGGGGGTTTTTTCTGGGGGTTGTGGAAACTTATGGGGAATGGTCTTGGGAAGGAGTGAACACTAAATTGGGGGGCTTACTGGGTTGTGGAAAATTCTTTAATGTTGTGGATCTTATTTTATTTTTGGCTTACTGGGGGGTTAGTGGTCTTTTTTGGGCTTTTGGGGGGGTTTACTTGGCGTTAGTGGACCCGGGGGTTGTGGAAACTTTGGGGAAATTGTGGAAAACATGGGGAAAGATGGTCCTGGGATTTTTTTTGGGGGTTAGTGAATTTTGGGGTTGTGGTCTTCTGGGAAATTTGCTTAGGGGAAATTGTTTTTTGGGAAAGTTAGTGGATCTTGACTGCAGTAGTTCTTTTACTGGGAAGCTTAGTGGATGCTTACTGGGACACAGTATCTTACTGAGGATGTTAGTCGATCTTACTGGGATGTTAGTGGATCTTTTCTGGGGACGTTAGTGATATTACACGGTAATGGATCTTACTGGGAATGTTAGTGGATCTTACTGGAACGTTAGTGATCTTATTGGGACGTTAGTGGATCTTGCGAGTTAGTGAATCTTACTGAGGACGTTAGTGGATCTTACTGGGGACTAGTGATCTTACTGGGACGTTAGTGATCTTACTGGGAACGTTAGTGACTTGGTACGTTAGTGGATCTATTGGACGTTAGTGGATCTTACTGTGGACGTTAGTGGATCTTATTGGGGACGTTAGTGATCTTACTGGAACGTTAGATCTTATCTGTGGGACGTTAGTGGATCTTACTGGACGTTAGTGTATCATTGGGACGAGTGGATCTATCTGCAGAATGTTAGTGGATCTTACTGAACGTTAGTGGATCTACTGAGAATGACAGTGGCTTGCACAGAATGTTAGTGGATCTTACTGAGACGTTAGTGGATCTTACTGGAATGTTAGTGGATCTTACTGGGAACGTTAGTGGATCTTACTGGGAATGTTAGTGGATCTTACTGGGAATCTAAGTGGATCTTACTGGGGACGTTAGTGGATATTACTGGGGACGTTAGTGGATCTTACTGGGAATGTTAGTGGATCTAGAACGTTAGTGGACTTACTGGGACGTAGTGATTACTGAGGACGAGTGGATCTTACTGGGGACGTTAGTGGATCTTACTGTGGACGTTAGTGGATCTTACTGGGGACGTTAGTGGATCTTATTGGGGACGTTAGTGGATCTTATTGGGGACGTTAGTGGATCTTACTGGGGACGTTAGTGGATCTTATTGGGGACGTTAGTGGATCTTACTGGGAATGTTAGTGAATCTTACTGGGAACGTTAGTGGATCTTACTGGGGACGTTAGTGGATCTTACTGGGAATGTTAGTGGATCTTACTGGGAACGTTAGTGGAGCTTACTAAGAATGTTAGTGGATCTTACTTGGAATGTTAGTGGAGCTTACTTTGGACGTTAATGTGAGTCTTACTGAGAGCGTTAGTGGAATCTTATTGACAGTTATTGGGATGTTAGTGGATTTTGTGAAAAGTGTGAAACTTATTGGGGCTTAGTGGAATTTTTACTGGGGGTTTAGTGGATCTTCAGGAACCTTAGTCTTACTGGGGGTGGTTAGTCTTACTGAATGTTAGTGGATCTTACTGGGAATGTTAGTGGATCTTTCTGGGCCAGTGGAAACTTACTGGGAATCAAATGGAAACTTTCTGGGGGGGGTTTGGGCCGTTGTGGCCCGGGAATTTATGGGCCCATGGGAAGTTTGGGGCTTTTGGGGCCAATGGATCACTGGGGGCGTTGGTTTGGGTCACTGGGGACAGTGGATCTTACTGGGCGTTTGGGGGGTCTTACTGGGCTTAGTGGAAACTTACTGGGGGCGTTAGTGGATCTTATTGGAGGTTTGTGGAAACTTATTGGGCGATGGGCCATAGGGGGGTTGTGGTCTTATTGGGGACAGTAAACTTAGGGTGTTAGTGAATCTTACTGGAACGAAGTGGTCTTACGGGACAGTGGACTACTGGGGGTGTTAGTGGATCTTTCATGAAGCAAGGGGAAATATTAGTGGAAAACCTGAAAGTTAGTGGAAACTTACCAGGCGTTGAGTGGACCCACGGGGAGGTTGGGGGATTTTCCTGGCAGTTGTGTTTTTCTGGGGGTTGGGGGAAAATTTTCTGGGGAGTTAGTGGATCCCGTTGGGGACAGTGAAAACCCTTTCTCGAATGTTAGTAAAACCCTGGGCGTCAAATGGTCTTTCTGGGGAAAGTTTGTGGATTTTGGGGGGGCCCCGGGCAGGGGCGGGGCCGGAGTGGATCTTTGGAGGGCTGGGGCGGGGGGTGGGGGTTAGTGGTTCTTACTGGGGGGTTTTGTGGATCTTATTGGGGGTTAGTGGTCTTATTGGGGACGGGGTGGAAACCTGAGGGCAACAAAGGGGTTATGGACCCCACTGGGGCCCCTTTGTGGACTTTCTGGGGGGTTAGTAAATCTTAATGGGGGTGTTAATTGGTCTTACTGGGGGTTAGTGAAACTTACTGGGGATTAAAAAAATCTTACTGGGGGGTTGTAAATCTTACTGGGGATGTTGTGGAACGGGAAATTATGGAAACTTACTGGGGGTTAGTGGAAACTTACTGGAAAAGTGGATCACTGAGACATTAATTATTACGGGGAAAAATGCTTTAACCCGTGATCAAAATGTTATTTTGTTAATATTATGTTAAATGTTGCAGTTTTATAACTGTAGTGTAAGCATGCCTCTGGCAAGACAGTGATGGAGTAAATGATGATGAAAGTTTTTCTTTTTCGGGCCACCCTGCCTTGGTGGGAAACAGCCGATGTGTTAATACAAAAATATTATTATTATTATTATTGTTATTATAGTATTATTATTATTATTATTATTATTATTATTATTTTATTATTATTATTATTATTATTATTATTATTATTATTATTATTATTATTATTATTATTATTATTATTATTATCATTATCCACTGATTGTACAGTGAAGAAAAAGATAAATAAAGAGTGATAAATAAAGCAGATGAGGAAGGGAGGGGAAAAGAAAAATTACGCGTCAAAGGGAAAGGGTAAAAAAAAGGGGAAAAGGGGAACAGATTCGGTGAGACGGATAAACAGGAAGACGAGGAGGAAGACGGAAGGAGGGAGGGAGGGAGGGAGGAAGGAGGGAGGGAGGGAAGGAAAGAGGGAGGGAGGGAGGGAGGAAGGGAGAGAGGGAGGGAAGGAGGCATATAAAGATGGAGGAAGGGGGGTATGGAGGATATAATGGAGGACGACAGGTATGGAGGGATGAATAGATGGAGGGGAGGGAAGTATAGAGGGATTTAAGGAAGGATGGAGGAAGGGAGGAAGATATGGAGGGGTGTATGATCGAGGTATACAAGTGGAAAATGGGTATTAAAAAAAAACAAATGGGTCAGTAGGCCTTCTGCAGTGTTCCTCCATTCTTATGTTCTTATTAAGGGGTAGAAGAAGTAGAAACAACGAAGATCCAGGAGACTGTTGTGGAAACATTGAACCCACTCTCCGTCCTTCCTGATGAATGTGAGTCGACTTTTTGGAACATCACGATGAACGACAACAAGGAAGGTAAGAACTTTATTCTTGTTGGGGACAGCCAGGTTAGGTACATGGATAGGGCCTTCTGCTTGAAAGATAGAAGTAGGAGACAGAGGGTTTGCTTTTCTGGGGCTGGGATGGAGGATATTGTAAATGAATGGTTCAGAGAACCGACAAGTTATAAATTAGACACTTATGCAACACTTGGGTATCTTTATTGAGGAAACGTTTCGCCACACAGTGGCTTCATCAGTCCAATACAAAGTAGAAAGGTGTAAGGAGAGGAGGAGTTTGAGGTAATCAGTCCTCGGCCTGGAGTCGATGTGTTCAGTCCATCAATCTTGTAGAAAGTAACGCATATATCCGTAGAGGTGGCTTATATACTGTAGTCAGGTGAGGTGAAGCAGCAAGTGTTGCATAAGTGTCTAATTTATAACTTGTCGGTTCTCTGAACCATTCATTTACACCCTGTCTGACACAGCAACATCTTGGGATCTTAATACAAACGATTTCTTCAACACTTGTCCAACCTTGGACGAAGACCTACTTCGAGTAGTGGATGGTACCACTATGACCCCGCCTCCTGCTGCTTCACTCACCTGACTACAGTATATAAGCCACCTCTACGGATATATGCTACTTTCACAAGATTGATGGACTGAACACATCGACTCCAGGCCGAGGACTGATTACCCAACCTCCTCCTACACCTTTCTACTTTGTATTGACTGATGAACCACTGTGTGGCGAAACGTTTCTCAATAAAGATACCAAGTGTTATAAGTGTCTAATTTATGGAGGATATTTAGCCATCTGATGACATCATGAGATAATGGAGCAACTATTATCTGTCTCAGTGCTGGAGGCAACGATGTTGGCAAACGTAGGAGTGAGGACCTGACTAGCAGGTATAGGTCAGCAATAGACATAATTAGGAAGAAAGGTGGGAACCCTGTCATATGTGGTATTTTGCAAAGGAGAAGTGTTGGAAATGAATGGTTGTCCAGGGCAATTGGTGTCAATTGCTGGCTGGACAAATACTGTATGGAAAATGCAGTAACATTCATTGACAACTGGGACCTCTTCTATGGCAGAAATGACATGTATGCCAGGGATGGGGTTCACTTATCTAGGTCTGGGGTGGAGGCACTGGCAACTGCAGTGGAGGGAGCTGTTAGGGCTTTAAACTAGACAAAGTTAGTGGTATGGGTTTTTGGGGAAAACAGTGAAGTCCCAGTGTAGTAATATTATGAGTTCTAGGGGAACTAGTAATAGGTAGAATAAGGTGGATACTGGAAAGACAGTGACACTAGATGACAAGGACAGTAATAGGTATAGTGGAAAAACAGAAATGAGCAGGAAGGGTAAAGAGAAAGGAGGGTCTTTAAATATATATTATAGTAATTGTCGTAGTGCTAGGAATAAGATGGATGAGTTGAGATTAGTTGGTAGTGCAGGTAACATTGATGTATTTGCCATAACTGAGACATGGTTTAATTAATAAAATCGGGACATGCCTGCTGAATGTCACATTCAGGGTTTTAAATTGTTCCAAGTAGATAGAAGTATGGGCAAAGGGGGTGGGGTGGCATGTCCGAGATCGCTTGAACTGTTGCATAAAAACGGGTATAAAATCTGAAATAACACATACAGAGTCTGTTTGGGTAGAATTTTCAGAGGGGCATGAAAAATTGATTTTAGGAGTGATATACCGTCCCCCAAACTTAGATAGGGAACAAGGGAGACTACTCTGGGAGGAAATTGTTAAGGTCACAAGGCATGATAACGTAGTAATTCTAGGGGACTTTAACTTTAGTCAGATTGATTGGAATTTCTTGACAGGGAATTTAGAATCTAACAACTTTTTAGAAGAAATTCAGGATTGTTTTTTGAAGCAGTTTGTGACAAAACCTACAAAGGGAAATAACCTACTTGACTTGGTTCTGGCAAACAAGGAAACCCTTGTAAATAATTTATAAATTACATAGGAACTCGGCACAAGTGACATAAGAACATAAGAAAGGAGGAACACTGCAGCAGGCCTGTTGGCCCATACTAGCAAGTCCTTCACAATCCGTCCCACTAACAGAATATTTGCTCAACCCAATTTTCAATGCTACCCAAGAAATAAGCTTTGACAATTCTACCCACTCATGCGCGAGTCCCACTCAAATCCAACCCCTCTCACTCATGAATTTATCCAACCTAAATTTGAAACTACCCAAGGTCCTAGCTTCAATAACCCTACTAGGCAGACTGTTCCACTCATCAACTACCCTATTTCCAAACCAATACTTTCCTACATCCTTTCTAAATCTAAACTTATCTAATTTGAATCCATTATTGTGGGTTCTCTCTTGGAGAGATATCCTCAAGACCTTATTTATATCCCCTTTGTTAATACCCATTTTCCACTTGTATACCTTGATCATGTCTCCCCTCATTCTTCGTCTTACAAGTGAATGTAATTTAAGGGTCTTCAATCTTTTTTCATACAGAAGATTTCTAATTATATGTATTAATTTAGTCCTTCTACGCTGAATGTTTTCTAATGAATTAATATGAATTAATATGAATTAATATGTATTCTGTAATATGGAGACCAGAACTGAGCAGCGTAATCTAGGTGAGGCCTTACTAATGATGTATAAAGCTGTAATATAACCTCTGGACTTCTGTTGCTTACACTTCTTGATATAAATCCCAGTAATCTGTTAGCCTTATTACGTACGCTTAGGCATTGCTGTCTTGGTTTAAGGTTGCTGCTTACCATCACCCCCAAGTCCTTTTCGCAATCTGTATGGCTAAGTTCTACGTTATTTAACTTATAAGTGCTTGGGTTATGGACACTCCAGAGCTTCAAAACCTTGCATTTATCTACATTGAATTGCATCTGCCACTTTTCTGACCAGGAATTGAGTTTCTCTAAATCCTCCTGAAGTTCCCTGACATTTACGTTTGAATCAATTATCCTACCTATCTTCGTATCATCGGCGAATTTGCTCATATCACTAGTAATTCCCTCATCAAGGTCATTGATATATATTAAAAACAACAACGGGCCCAGAGGAGCGTATTCTCAAATCTCCATTCAGTGGATAAGGACTGAATATTACTCACAGTTTTGAACATAAGAACATAAGAAAGGAGGAACACTGCAGCAGGCCTGTTGGCCCATACTAGGCAGGTCCTTCACATTCCATCCTACTAACAGAATATTTGTTCAACCTAATTTTCAATGCTACCCAAGAAATAAGCTTTGATAATTTTATTTACTCATGTGCAATTCCCACTCAAATCCAAACCCTTTCACTCATGAATTTATCCAACCTAAATTTAAAACTACCCAAGGTCCTTGCTTCAATAACCTTACTAGGCAGACTGTTCCACTCATCAACTACCCTATTTCCAAACCAATACTTTCCTATATCCTTTCTAAATCTAAACTTATCTAACTTGAATCCATTATTGCGGGTTCTCTCTTGGAGAGATACCCTCAAGACCTTATTTATATCCCCTTTGTTAATACCCATTTTCCACTTGTATACCTCGATCATGTCTCCCTCATTCTACGTCTTACAAGTGAATGTAATTTAGGGTCTTCAATCTTTCTTCGTAAGGAAGATTTCTAATGCTATGTATTAATTTAGTCATTCTACGCTGAATGTTTTCTAACGAATTTATGTCCATTCTGTAATATGGAGACCAGAACTGAGCTGCGTAATCTAGGTGAGGCCTTACTAATGATGTATAAAGCTGTAATATAACCTCTGGACTTCTGTTGCTAACACTTCTTGATATAAATCCCAGTAATCTATTTGCCTTATTACGTACGCTTAGGCATTGCTGTCTTGGTTTAAGGTTGCTGCTTACCATCACCCCCAAGTCCTTCTCGCAATCTGTATGGCTAAGTTCTACGTTATTTAACTTATAAGTGCTTGGGTTATGGACACTCCCGAGCTTTAGAACTTTGCATTTATCTACATTGAACTGCATCTGCCATTTTTCTGACCAGGAATTGAGTTTGTCTAAATCCTCCTGTAGTTCACTGACATCTACGTCTAAAAGGCCATGCATTACCGCCGTCAATAGATAAATTTTGATGCCCCTGCCTCACAATAACTGCGCAGTCCCCTGCCAGACAAGAACAACAAAACCTGTCTTGATTGTAGAACGTCGCTGATGAGTCACCGTCTTGTTCGATGAAGTACACTCGCGATTGTCTCACTACGTTTATCTTTTAACAGTGTTAAGAAGCTGTGCACACTTCTCTGTAATGTACTGCTATTTTATGATTAATTATCACTAAACGCGCTGGAACAGAGTTCTTATCCGTTTTCCCAGCGTTAGTGGAGATTGAATAAGAGATCAGATGCGCATGACAAATGTTCCTTTGTGAGGTCAAATCACACGCTGCAAGCCTTCCCTCTTTGGTTCCTTAAGTCAATCTGAGCCCTCCTCTTCTCCGCTCCTGCCCTCTCCCTGTTTCACTGACCTCAGCTCAAATTCCCACTTGCTAAACACTGCAACAGTTTGCAATTCAAATGCTTGTGTTCTTTAAATATTTAGATCACTGAGAGCACATGATTGTAATGTCAAGTGTAGAAATTGAAACAGCAGTTTTCTTTAACTTTCCTGCTACGGCAAAGAGTCATTTTCCTCAAATGTCTGTCAATCATATACACTCGTTGCAACACTGGTCAGCCATCACGTGACTTCCTGGCTTCCTGGGTCCTACATGTGTTACGAAATATTTTCTTGACCAGGAAGTCAGACGCCGTCTGGCCCTTTCTAAGGGCTGAGCCCTTCAAAGGGTTGAAGGGGGCTGAAAGGGCTGATACCCCCCCTCTCTTGGAGAATTTTCTCCACAGCATACTCTCTGCTTCCTATTAGTGAGCCATGACTCGATCCATGACCACTTTTCCCCCAATGCCATGAGCTGCTACTTTCTTTAACAGTCTCTGGTGCGGTACTCTATCAAAAGCCTTACTAAAATCTAAATAAACAATATCGAATTCTTTATCGTGATCAACAGCCTCAAAAGCTTTACTGAAGAAGGTTAATAAATTAGATAGGCAGGAACGGCCCCTCGTGAATCCATGCTGAGTATCATTAATCAAATTATGGTTATCTAGATGGGTGGCATTCCCAGGATGCCACCCACAACAGTCTACTAACTCCTATACACCTACTTACTGCTAGGTATTACTGGCGGTGTGTGTTAGGAAACATGTTCCATCGTCCCATCTTGCCCAGGATTGAACCTGGACCCTTTCACTGTGAACCAAAAGTTCTGCCATTGTTCTACGCTGTAAACTACAAATCACCAGTATACACACTGCAAGATACACACCTCTCGGTGTTTACACACAAAAATACGCACACATACACACAATTCTCCACGTTTAAATACAAAAATACATACACAACTCTCGGTGCACATGCAATGAGATAAACACAAAAATCAGTACTGGTTAATACTGCATAAAATTCTGTAAATACAGTCTGTAAGATCCACAAAAACACCCGTGTAATGCATACGGCTCTCCAGGGATACACACACACCCGTGTAATGCTTACTGACGGCTCTCCAGGGATACACACACCCCGTGTAATGCTTACTGACGGCTCTCCAGGGATACACACACCCCGTGTAATGCTTACTGACGGCTCTCCAGGGATACACACACCCGTGTAATGCTTACTGACGGCTCTCCAGGGATACACACACCCGTGTAATGCTTACTGACGGCTCTCCAGGGATACACACACCCCCGTGTAATGCATACGGCTCTCCAGGGATACACACACCCGTGTAATGCTTACTGCGCTCTCCAGGGATACACACACCCCGTGTAATGCTTACTGACGGCTCTCCAGGGATACACACACCCGTGTAATGCTTACTGACGGCTCTCCAGGGATACACACACCCGTGTAATGCTTACTGACGGCTCTCCAGGGATACATACACCCCCGTGTAATGCTTACTGACGGCTCTCCAGGGATACACACACACCCGTGTAATGCTTACTGACGGTTCTCCAGGGATACACACACCCGTGTAATGCTTACGGCTTCCAGGGATACACACACCCGTGTAATGCTTACTGACGGCTCTCCAGGGATACACACACCCGTGTAATGCTTACGGCTCTCCAGGGATACACACACACCCGTGTAATGCTTACTGACGGCTCTCCAGGGATACACACACCCGTGTAATGCTTACGGCTCTCCAGGGATAAAACACACCCGTGTAATGCTTGACGGCTCTCCAGGGATACACACACCCGTGTAATGCCTGACGGCTCTCCAGGGATACACACACCCCCGTGTAATGCTTACTGACGGCTCTCCAGGGATACACACACCCGTGTAATGCTTACGGCTCTCCAGGGATACACACACACCCGTGTAATGCTATGACGGCTCTCCAGCGATACACACACCCGTGTAATGCTTACGGCTCTCCAGGGATACACACACCCGTGTAATGCTTACGGCTCTCCAGGGATACACACACCCGTGTAAGCTTACTGACGGCTCTCCAGGGATACACACACCCCGTGTAAGCTTACGACGGCTCTCCAGGGATACACACACCCGTGTAATGCTTACTGACGGCTCTCCAGGGATCACACACACCCGTGTAAGCTATACGGCTCTCCAGGGATACACACACCCGTGTAATGCTTACTGACGGCTCTCCAGGGATACACACACCCGTGTAATGCTTACTGACGGCTCTCCAGGGATACACACACCCGTGTAATGCTTACTGACGGCTCTCCAGGGATAAACACACACCCGTGTAATGCTTACTCGGCTCTCCAGGATACACACACCCGTGTAATGCTTACTGACGGCTCTCCAGGGATACACACACCCGTGTAATGCACTGGCTCTCCGGATACCACACCGTGTAATGCTTACGGCTCTCCAGGGATACACACACACCCGTGTAAAGTTTACTGACGGCTCTCCAGGGATACACACACACCCGTGCAAAGCTTAAAGACGGCTTTCCAGGGATACACACACCCGTGTAACGCTTACTGACGGCTCTCCAGGGATACACACACCCGTGTAAAGCTTACTGACGGCTCTCCAGGGATACACACACACCCGTGTAACGCTTACTGACGGCTCTCCAGGGATACACACACCCGTGTAAGCTTACTGACGGCTCTCAGGGATACACACACCCGTGTAAGCTTACTGACGGCTCTCCAGGGATACACACACCCGTGTAATGCTTACTGACGGCTCTCAGGGATACCACACACCGTGTAAGCTTACTGACGGCTCTCCAGGGATACACACACCCGTGTAATGCTTAACGAGCTTACTGACGGCTCCAGGGATACACACACCCGTGTAAAGCTTACTGACGGCTCTCCAGGGATACACACACCTGTGTAACGCTTACTGACGGCTCTCCAGGGATACACACACCCGTGTAATACTGACGGTCGGGATAACTAGCACGGCTCTCCAGTCAACACCTTAAGATACACACACCCGTGTAATTTATCAGGGTTGTGCTTACTGACGGCTCTCAGGGATACACACACGTGTAATCACGTGTACAACGTTACGAGCTCCCAGGGATAACGGTGTTGAATCACTGACGCTCGGTTAGTAATGCAGACGGCTCTAGAAATTTACACATGTTAGAATATGACAGCTGTTAAATGCAACGATGTTAGAATATGACAGGTGTTAGGAATATGACACGTGTTAGAGATTTCTGACAGGGTTAGGATAATATGACAGGTGTTAGTAATATGACGGTGTTAGAAGATAAATGACAGTGTAATGTTAGAATATGACAGGTGTTAGAATATGACAGGTGTTAGAATACTGACAGGTGTTAGGGAATATGACAAGTGTCAACATGCTAATAGACAGGCTTTCCAGGATGACACCCTAATATCGGTGTAATTGACGGCTCTAAACACAGGTATACACACACACCGTGAGTAAGCTTACTGACCTAACACCTGTAAGAGTAGTTACCTAGGGATAATAACCCAGGTAACATAATAACCGGACATATAAATCAGACTTACACAGAACAGCAAATTAAAAATGGGGAAAATGAATACCATATCCCAAACTGGTACAATTATTAAATGCTTATTTTTTTTATTGCAGTACAATTGGTCAAAGAGAAAGAGATTTGACACCAGGATAACTATGGACCATTGAGATTGGGGAATACAGTAAATTACATATAAATGGAAAATTCACTTGCAGTGTAGAGTGCTTATTAGATCCCTCCTAGTAGACCACGGTGTCCCGTGGCCTGGTAGGCAACACTCTTGCCTCATACACAGATTGTCCGTGGTTCGATCCCAGGCAAGGGTGGAAACACTGGGAGTGTTTCCTCACACGTGTTGTCCCGTTCATCTAGCAAGCAAGTAGGTACCTGGGTGTTAGTCGACTGGTGTGGGGTGGCATCCTGGGGGACAAGATTTAAGAACCCCAGTGGAAATAAGACAGACAGTTCTCGATGACTCACTGACTTTCTTGGGTTACCCAGGGCGGCTAACCCTCCGGGGTTAAAAATCCGAACAAAATCTTATCTTATCTTGCCAGTCAAGCTCCTAGCCACAGGTCCCAAGACCTAACATAAAGTTTCAGCTATTTCTCTCTCTCTCACCCCAACAGAGTCTGCCCACCGAATCCTCACATAGAGCCTCAGCTCTGCACCCGGCCAGAACTCCCCACCATACACCTCCCCCATAACTTCTGGTCAGCTCCCATGGGAACATTTACCACATGGTCTCCACAGAGGCTAGAGTCCCCATAACAGAACTAGGCTGCGAAGGTATCAGGGAATTAACTACGGTCACTTGCAGATAGAAACATGAGACCCAAGTATCAAGGTATCACAGCTGCTCTCCCATGTCTCACAGCTGCTCTCCCATGTCTCACAGCTGCTCTCCCATGTCTCACAGCTGCTCTCCCATGTCTCACAAACAAGATATTAGACACACAAGATATTAGAATGTTAAGGGAAGGCAACAGGTGTTAGGAATATGACAGATGTTAGCAATGACTGATATTAGGAAAATGATAGATGTTAAAGGAATATGACAGGTATTACAGGAATATGACAGGTATTAAAGGAATATGAAAGGTATTAAAGGAATATGACAGGTATTAAAGGAATATGACAGGTATTAAAGGAATATGACAGGCATTAAAGGAATATGACAGGCATTAAAGGAATATGACAGATATTAAAGGAATATGACAGGTATTAAAGGAATATGACATGTGTTAAAGGAATTCGACAGGTGTTAAAAATGACACATTCTAGGAATATGACAGGTGATAAAGGAATATGACAAGTGTTAGAAATATGACAAGTGTTAGAAATATGACAATTATTAGAAATATGACAAGTGTTAGAAATATGAATGATGTTAGTAATATGACAGGTGTTAGGAACATGACATATATTACGAATATGAGAGGTGTTAAGAATATGACAGAAGTTAGGAATATGACATGTTAGGAATGTGACAGAGTGATGGGAATTTTACAGGTATTAATAAATACCTGGAGTATAACTGGAGAGGGTTCCAGGGGCCAACGTCCCCGCGGCCCGGTCTGTAACCAGGCCTCATGGTGGATCAGGGCCTGATCAACAAGGCTGTTACTGTTGGCCGCACGCAACACGACGTACGAACCACAGCCTGGCTGGTCAAGTACTGACTTTAGGTGCTTGTCCAGTGCCTGCTTGAAGACAGCCAGGGGTCTATTGGTAATCCCTTTATGTATGCTGGGAGGCAGTTGAACAGTCTTGGGCCCCTGACACTTATTGTGGGGATGTTGCATCGTCTGCCGAGTCTTTTGCTTTCATAGGGAGTGATTTTCGTGTGCAAGTTTGGTACTAATCCCTCTAGGATTTTCCAAGTGTATATAATCATGTATCTCTCCCACCTGCATTCTAGGGAGTACAGGTTTAGGAACTTCAAGCGTTCCCAGTAATTGAGGTGGTTTATCGCAGTTATGTGTGGCGTGAAGGTTCTCTGCACATTTTCAAGGTCAGCAATTTCACCCGCCTTGAAAGGTGCAGTTAGTGTGCAGCAATATTCCAGCCTAGATAGAACAAGCGACCTGAAGAGTGTCATCATGGGCTTGGCATCCCTAGTTTTGAAGGTTCTCATTATCCATCCTGTTATTTATTCTCTCTTGGTCTTTGAAGGTGAGATCTTCCGACATGATCACTCCCAGGTCTTTTACATTGGTTTTTCGCTCTATTGTGTAGTTGGAATTTGTTTTATACTCCGATGTAGTTTTAATTTCCTCATCTTTTCCATATCGGAGTATGACAGGTGTTAGGAATATGACAGGTGTTAGGAATATGACAGGTGTTAGGAATATGACAGGTGTTAGGAATATGACAAGTGTTAGGAATATGACAGGTGTTAGGAATATGACAGGTGTTAGGAATATGACAAGTGTTAGGAATATGACAGGTGTTAGGAATATGACAAGTGTTAGGAATATGACAGTGTTAGGAATATGACAAGTGTTAGGAATATGACAAGTGTTAGGAATATGACAGGTGTTAGGAATATGACAAGTGTTAGGAATATGACAAGTGTTAGGAATATGACAGGTGTTGGAAACATGACAGGTGTTCAAGGAACATGACAGATGGGAAAATGGTGAAAGTGGAAATAAGTAGAGAATTACCTAGAGAAGCCCTAAAGAAGTAGGGGGCCACCCCCCCCCCCTCCACGTGGGGAATGGAAAGTAATGAGAATTGACCCAAGGAAGGGGAATGCAGCTTCACTTCCTCGGGTCAAGAGACCTTCACCAGCATCAAGGTACCACCTTGATTGACCAGTTAAGGGAAGGGCTGCTCTACTGCCTTGGATGAAGGCACTTCCTTTGAAGGAAGAGAGAAGTGAAATTGTTGGATGGAAGAGGGGAATGACAGGCAGGGAAAGAGGGGAAACAGGGGAGGTAAGGAGAAAGAGAGTGAGAGGGAGTCTCTAATGTCTCTCTTTGTCTCTGTCTGTCTGTCTGTCTGTCTATCTTCGCCACCTTCTCTGTCAACTCTCGCTTCCTTCTCTCTTTCCCGTACCTCTTCTCTCAACTATCACATTATTCTCTCTCTTGGCTTAACAAACACAAGTTTACATTTCATCCATCCTTAAGTTTTTAACACAGCGGTAGACTTAGAGGAGGAGGAGGAGGAGGAGGAGGAGGAGGAGGAGGAGGAGGAGGAGGGAGAGGAGGAGCAGGAGGAAACAAGAAATAACGTGTGGAAAAAATAACGGAATCTAGAATGAGGAGTAGGACAAACATGGATTATACATACATAAATGTGAGAAATATGAAAAAAATAAGATAAAAGATTATTATTATTATATTATTATTATTATTATTATTATTATTATTATTATTATTATTATTAAATTAATATATTATTATTTTATTATTATTATTATTATTATATATTTTATTATATTATATTATTATTATTATTATTATATAGTAGTAGTAGTATTATAGTAGTAGTATAATGTATAATATAGTAATTATTATATATATAATAATATATAATTAATAATTATATAATTAAAAATTAAATTATTATTATTATTATTATTATTATATACTATTATTATTATTATTATTATTATTATTATTATTATTATATATTATCTAATATTATTAGTAGTAGTAGGATGCGTAGAGTGAAGAGTGCGTCATAGTAGTAGCCAGTGGCAGAATAGTGCATAATGACAGGTACCCTGCAGTCAGACCAGCTGACAGGACCCTGCCGTCCATGACACGGCTAAGGACCTGCCGTCAAACACGGCTGACTATACCCTGCGTCATACATGACTATGCGTAAACCACTAAGACGTCAAGACCAGGCTGAAGGACCCTGCCGTCCAAGAAGAACCACGGCTGACAGGACCTGCCGTCCAGACGGCTGAAGGACCCTGCCGTCCATGACCACGGCTGACAGGACCCTGCCGTCCATGACCACGGCTGACAGGACCCTGCCGTCCATGACCACGGCTGACAGGACCCTGCCGTCCATGACCACGGCTGACAGGACCCTGCCGTCCATGACCACGGCTGACAGGACCCTGCCGTCCAGACCACGGCTGACAGGACCCTGCCGTCCAAGACCACGGCTGACAGGACCCTGCCGTCCAGACCGGCTACGGGCTCAAGACCACGGCTGACAGGACCCTGCCGTCCAGACCACGGCTGACAGGACCCTGCCGTCCATGACCACGGCTGACAGGACCCTGCCGTCCATGACCACGGCTGACAGGACCCTGCCGTCCAAGACCACGGCTGACAGGACCCTGCCGTCCAAGACCACGGCTGACAGGACCCTGGCGTCCAAGACCACGGCTGACAGGATGGAGTCGCTCCGTACCTCACATCCGTTCTAGGTGCAACAAATAGACCACAAACATGAGACGGGGGAAGTTGGGGGCGTGGCCAGGGGTCATGTGGGGGGTTGGGGGAGGAGATGGTAGGGGTTGATACAGTGTGGAAAGTTGAGGGAAGGTGGAGGGGGGGGGGGCAGAAGGGTCAAAGGCAATAGCAGATTAGCTTGACAGCGTGAAGGTGATGGTCATTGACCGGGAATAAGAACAACATTTGGAGGGAAGTTTCCCCGCCAGAATTGCACTCGTAAACAAGATGTGATTGTGTAATTAGTATAGACGTATGTATTTTGGGGAGGGGTGGGGAGGAGTGGGGAGGAGTGGGGAGGGGTGGGGAGGAGTTAGGGGCGCTAATATATCACCAGAACCCTCATGAAGGGACGGGAATGGGTACTATCACAAGGCGATATATACGACCCTCCCGCGTCCTTATCACCACCCAAAACACTAGGAAGACTGACAAGTAGTAGCTATAATGTATGTGGCTATAATGTATCCTATAATGTATGTGGCCATAAGCCTAGAGACCGTCACCAGCATCAAGGATAGAGGAGTATCTACTCCTCTATCCTTGAAGGGTCAATAGTGTGAAATAAAAACAGGATAGATGTCTTTTTGCTCATATCACTAGTAATTCCCTCGTCAAGGTCATTGATATATATTATAAACAACAATTGGCCCAAAACCGATCCTTGTGGAACGCCACTTGTTACAGATCCCCACTCAGACTTCACCCCACTCAGACTTCGAGCCATGACTCGATCCATGACAGCACATTTTCCCCAATGCCGTGAGCTGCCACTTTCTAAAATAGTCTCTGGTGCGGTACTCTATCAAAAGCCTTACTAAAATCCAAATAAATAATATTTAATTCCTTATCGTGATCAACAGCCTCAAAAGCTTTACTGAAGAAAGTTAGTAAATTAGATAGGCAGGAACGGCCCCTCGTGAATCCATGCTGAGTATCATTTATCAAATTATGCTTATCAAGATGGCTTCCAATAATAATTGGAATTGACTCTAGTAATTTGTCTACAATTGAGGTTAGGCTTATTGGGCGGTAATTTGACGGTAACGACTTGTCCCCTACTTTAAAAATAGGAATTACATTGGCCATCTTCCACAAATCAGACACTATACCTGTTTGAAGAGATATGTTAAAAATGTTATTTAATGGTTCCCAAAGTTCTGTTTTGCACTCATTAAGAACCCTTGAAAAAAGTTCATCAGGGCCCAGGGATTTATTTTGTTTCAGTCGGTCTACTTGTTCGATTACCATATCCCTAGTGACTGTGATACATAATTTATCTTCTTCACGCCCACTATAAAAATTAATTATTGGGATATTGTTATTGTCTTCCTGTGGGAAAACCGACACAAAATTTCATTCTCCTTGTCAGTAAGATGGCCAGAGTTATTTTTAAGGGGATCTATCTTTTCTCTAACTTTTGTTCTATATACCTGGAAAAAACTTTCGGGTTAATGTCAATATATTGATTTAAAGGATGACCCACACCTCTTTTCATGCACCTATCAATTCCTTTCTTCTGCCTTAAAAGATGTTTAGAAAGCTGTCATATTGATAGCCCTCTACGTTACCTCAGTCCACAGATGATGGTTGTTCTCTAAGTCCATTGTAATCTGCTAAACGAAAATCTGGGACCCTTACTGAGTTATTGATTTGTGGTCGCTTGCGCCAAATGCCTCTGTAATTTCTAAATTATTAACAAGGGTTTTCTTGTTTGCTAGAGCCAAGTCAAGCAGGTTATTTCCCCTTGTAGGTTTTGTCACAAACTCTTTTAAAACACAATTCTGAACTACCACTAAGAAGTCGTTGGATTCTAATTTCCCAGTCAAGGAAGTTCAAGTCCCCTAGAATTACTACTTTATCGTGCCTTGTGGCCCTAACAGTTTCCTCCCACAGTAGTCTCCCTTGGTCCCTATCTAAGTTTGGGGACGGTATATCACGCCTAAAATCGTTTTTCAAGCCCCTCTGAAAATTTTACCCAGACAGACTCAGTATGTGTTATTTTAGACTTTATACCCATTTTTATGCAGCAATTCAAGCGATCTCGGACATAGAGTGCCACCCCACCCCCCTTCTGTCTTCTTGTTAAACCACGTCTCAGTTATTGCAAATACATCAATGTTACCTGCACTTGTAACTAATCTCAACGCGTCCAACTTATTTCTAGCACTACAACTATTTGTATAATATAAATTTAGAAATCCTCTCTTCTCTTTTCTTTCCTGCTTATTTCTGTTCCTCCACTATCCCTGTTACTATCCTTGTCACCTAGTGCCACTGGAATTCCAATATTCACCAATAACTCTACCTCATTCTGCCTATAACTGATTTCCCCAAAACTCACACTATCGCTACACTGAGAATTTATGGTTTTTCCACAAATTCCCATATCACTAATTATTTCTAGTTTAAAGACCTAACAGCTCCTTCCACTGCGTTGGCCAGTGCCCCCACCCCAGACCTAGAAATCTGAACCCCATCCCTGGCATACATGTCATTTCTGCCATAGAAGAGGTCCCAGTTGTCTATGAATGTTACTGCATTTTCCTTACAGTGTTTGTCCAGCCAGCAGTTGACACTAATTGCCTTG
Source organism: Cherax destructor (assembly GCA_009830355.1). Lineage (NCBI taxonomy): Eukaryota > Metazoa > Arthropoda > Malacostraca > Decapoda > Parastacidae > Cherax > Cherax destructor. The sequence goes on from WNWK01014057.1 coordinate 22,940, forward strand.
GATAACCATTCATTTCCAACTCCTCTCCTCGGCAAAATACCACATATCACAGGGTTCCCTCCCTTCTTCCTAATTATCTCTTTTGCTGATCTATACCTGCTAATTAAGTTTTCACTCCTACGTCTGCCAACATCGTTGATTCCAGCACTGAGACAAATATTAGGATTGCTTCCATTACCTCTCAGAGACAGTAGAATAAATGGAGAGGTAATTTTGAGTTGATGAGTCCCTCATCTTTGATGGAAGATTGTCGGACTTTTAGCCTAAAACAAAGGCTCTTAAGAGGCCAGAGACTTGCATACTGAACTCAGAAGTGAGATGATGACGCTACAGGTGAGCGTTGCAGAGTTTGACACCATATTGCAATGGTAATTTTTTTTAGGAGAATAATAAACGAAGAAACCATAAAGTTCCTTAGGCATATGATCTGTAGAAGGACAGTTCCGGTGGTAACCTTTAGAACTTATAAAAAAAAATAGAAGCTAGAGAACACGGGTGTAGGGGAAATTTGAGGTAATCTGGAGTCAAAAGCTGAGACTCGGCTAAACAAACCACGGTATGAGTGGGGATTGAACTCACGGCAAGTGGCTTACGTGCTGGCCTGGAGATTTACTCCTCACTTGCCTCATTCTTATATCAGACTTAGACAGAGATGTAAACCATAGCACCGTATCATCCTTTGCAGACGATACTAGGATCTGCATGAGACTGTCATCCATTGAGGACAGAAAATCTCCAAGAAGATATAAACCAAAATTTCTAATGGACAACAGAGAACAATATGATGTTCAATGAAGACAAATTCCAACTACTCCGTTATGGAAAACTGGAGGAAATAATAGCTAGGACTGAGTATACTACAAACTCTAATCACACAATAGAGCGGAAAAGTAATGTGAAGGACCTGGGAGTGGTAATGTCCGAAGATCTCACCTTCAAGGACCACAACAGTGTCACTATCACATCTGCGAGGAAACTGATAGAATGGATAATGAGAACATTCAAGACAAGAGATGCTAAGCCAATGATGATCCTCTTTAAATCACTTGTTCTCTCTAGGCTGAAATACTGCTGTACATTAACATCCCCATTCAAGGTAGGTGAAATTGCAGATCTAGAGAATGTACAGAGAACCTTAACACCTTAACTACTGGGAACGCCTGGAAACACTTGACTTGTACTCACTGGAGCGCAGGCAAGAGATATATCATAATCTACACCTGGAAGATTCTGGAGGGACTGGTCCCTAATCTGCACACAGAAATCACTCCATACGAAAGCAAAAGACTTGGTAGGCGGTGCAACGTACCCCCAGTGAAAAGTAGGGGTGCCACTGGTACACTAAGAGAAAACACAATAAGTGTCTCGGGCCCAAGACTGTTTAACAGCCTCCAACCAGGCATAAGGGGCATTACCAGTAGACCCCTGGTTGTCTTCAAGAGGGAGCTGGACAGATACCTAAAGTCAGTGCCAGATCAGCCGGGCTGTGGTTCGTACGTTGGACTACGTGGGGCCAGTAGTAACAGCCTCGTTGATCAGGCCCTGATCCACCGGGAGGCCTGGTCGTGGACCGGGCCGCGGGGGCGTTGATCCCCGGAATACCCTCCAGGTAGACTCCAGGTAGGTAGTTCAGTCTCCCACCCGTACCCTGGTTTGTTTGCAATCATGTCATTACCATTGCGTGAGTCAGAGACTCGGCTGCTTCTTAAGAGAAAGTTGGCAGATTTGTTGACAAGAGCAGCTTGACACGCTGCTGAAGTGTGACCTGACACGCTGCTGAAGTGTGACCTGACACGCTGCTGAAGTGTGATCTGACACGCTGCTGAAGTGTGATCTGACACGCTGCTGAAGTGTGATCAGACACGCTGCTGAAGTGTGATCTGACACGCTGCTGAAGTGTGATCAGACACGCTGCTGAAGTGTGATCTGACACGCTGCTGAAGTGTGACCTGACACGCTGCTGAAGTGTGATCTGACACGCTGCTGAAGTGTGATCTGACACGCTGCTGAAGTGTGATCAGACACGCTGCTGAAGTGTGATCTGACACGCTGCTGAAGTGTGACCTGACACGCTGCTGAAGTGTGACCTGACACGCTGCTGAAGTGTGACCTGACACGCTGCTGAAGTGTGATCTGACACGCTGCTGAAGTGTGACCTGACACGCTGCTGAAGTGTGATCAGACACGCTGCTGAAGTGTGATCTGACACGCTGCTGAAGTGTGACCTGACACGCTGCTGAAGTGTGATCTGACACGCTGCTGAAGTGTGATCTGACACGCTGCTGAAGTGTGATCAGACACGCTGCTGAAGTGTGACCTGACACGCTGCTGAAGTGTGACCTGACACGCTGCTGAAGTGTGACCTGACACGCTGCTGAAGTGTGACCTGACACGCTGCTGAAGTGTGATCTGACACGCTGCTGAAGTGTGACCTGACACGCTGCTGAAGTGTGATCTGACATGCTGCTGAAGTGTGACCTGACACTCTGCTGAAGTGTGATCTGACACGCTGCTGAAGTGTGATCTGACACGCTGCTGAAGTGTGATCTGACACGCTGCTGAAGTGTGACCTGACACGCTGCTGAAGTGTGACCTGACACGCTGCTGAAGTGTGATCAGACACGCTGCTGAAGTGTGACCTAACACGCTGACGCTGCTAAAGTGTGATCAGACACGCTGCTGAAGTGTGACCTGACACGCTGCTGAAGTGTGATCTGACACGCTGCTGAAGTGTGACCTGACACGCTGCTGAAGTGTGACCTGACACGCTGCTGAAGTGTCACCTGACACGCTGCTGAAGTGTGATCAGACACGCTGCTGAAGTGTGACCTGACACGCTGCTAAAGTGTGACCTGACACGCTGCTGAAGTGTGACCTGACACGCTGCTGAAGTGTGACCTGACACGCTGCTGAAGTGTGACCTGACACGCTGCTGAAGTGTGACCTGACACGCTGCTGAAGTGTGATCTGACACGCTGCTGAAGTGTGACCTGACACGCTGCTGAAGTGTGATCAGACACGCTGCTGAAGTGTGATCTGACACGCTGCTGAAGTGTGACCTGACACGCTGCTGAAGTGTGACCTGACACGCTGCTGAAGTGTGACCTGACACGCTGCTGAAGTGTGATCTGACACGCTGCTGAAGTGTGACCTGACACGCTGCTGAAGTGTGATCAGACACGCTGCTGAAGTGTGATCTGACACGCTGCTGAAGTGTGACCTGACACGCTGACGCTGCTAAAGTGTGATCAGACACGCTGCTGAAGTGTGACCTGACACGCTGCTGAAGTGTGATCTGACACGCTGCTGAAGTGTGACCTGACACGCTGCTGAAGTGTGACCTGACACGCTGCTGAAGTGTCACCTGACACGCTGCTGAAGTGTGATCAGACACGCTGCTGAAGTGTGACCTGACACGCTGCTAAGTGTGACCTGACACGCTGCTGAAGTGTGACCTGACACGCTGCTGAAGTGTGACCTGACACGCTGCTGAAGTGTGATATGACACGCTGCTGAAGTGTGACCTGACACGCTGCTGAAGTGTGACCTGACACGCTGCTGAAGTGTGACCTGACACGCTGCTGAAGTGTGACCTGACACGCTGCTGAAGTGTGATCTGACACGCTGCTGAAGTGTGATCTGACACGCTGCTGAAGTGTGACCTGACACGCTGCTGAAGTGTGACCTGACACGCTGCTGAAGTGTGATCAGACACGCTGCTGAAGTGATCTAACACGCTGCTGAAGTGTGACCTGACACGCTGCTGAAGTGTGATCAGACACGCTGCTGAAGTGTGACCTGACACGCTGCTGAAGTGTGATCTGACACGCTGCTGAAGTGTGATCTGACACGCTGCTGAAGTGTGACCTGACACGCTGCTGAAGTGTGATCTGCCACGCTGCTGAAGTGTGACCTGACACGCTGCTGAAGTGTGACCTGACACGCTGCTGAAGTGTGATCTGACACGCTGCTGAAGTGTGACCTGACACGCTGCTGAAGTGTGACCTGACACGCTGCTGAAGTGTGATAGTGATCTTCAGCTACGGACGTCGACAGACAGAGCCTTAACCTCATCAAGACTGGAGATAACTGGCATAGAAAACAGAACGAGGGGGAGAGGAGAAATTAATTGAACTTAAAAGTTACAATAATCCAGAATGTAATAAACATCTTTCGGTATGAAGGTAGTGAGATGTACCTACGTACTGGCATTTAAAAGCAGATGTAATAAACCCAGCTGGGGCAGAAGAAAGCCACACTCGCTCATCGATAAGTAAAACGAGAGTTCAACGGTATTCCCTACACAAACAACTAAATGAATAAACACACAAGCACTGCCCTTGGCAAGTAATTCTTCTCGTCAATGCTGGCCGTCGTCTCCGCCAGGTCAGAGGGATGCAAGCAGACACGTCAATGATGACTCTTAAATGATATCAGATATCCCATAATCTCGTCTACTCACCCTACCTTTCCTAATCACTGCGACATAAATGATATAGAATTTTTTTATAAATATCTTGAAAAGAAATAAAATAAAAAGGAAATAATCTCTCAAGAAAACTGGTAACTTTTAACCAAAATAAAATTGAAAGACTGAAAACTATAGCTTTGTTCTTCCCCAACCTCCCAACCAACCCCGTCCTCCCCCACCCCTTCCTCCCCACATAAAATGTTTATCAGTTCCTTGTACTCTATCGTGGAGACAGGAGCTACTGTGAGCTCCAAGACTAGTATAGTGGCATCAGCAGGAGCTGCTGCGGCAGAGTAGATAGACTTCAGTGTTGTTACAGCTACAGGAGCTCATGTAGCAGTAAAGACTTGTGTTGTCCCACACAGCTCTGTCGTGGAAGCTGCATCAATTTGCCAGCCTTACAACATACAACACCTAAGGAACATAAACATCTTGAAGTTCAGAAGCCTTGACTGATATACTTCTCCTTGATTCTGAACACTTTCAGTATTAAAACTCACACACATAACAACAATGTCCAAGTGCAGACTGACCGGCGATGTCAAGGTGTTAGATAATGGGCACTGTAATGGAGCTTTTTATGGGGAGGCAATGTATGAATGTGTTCAGCGAAATGAAGACACTTGGATTGAGACTGAGTATCTGGCAGGAAGAGGCAGCACCTCACCAGTATTCGACGCTGCTGTTTCTGATTTACGTAAATCACAACGCGAAAACACCGTCATTTACACTGTCTGGAATGGTGTAAATAAAGGAGAATCAGATGCTAAAGAGAGAGAAAATGAAATGGAAAACGAAAGTCACAAGGAAAGTGTCATATATACAAATGAAGAGGGCCAAAAGCTTCATCAAAATTCTCCGGGAACAGATCATCACCCAGGAGCCCCAACCTCCGAGAAGCCTCCAGGTCCTCCAAGACCCGCAGCGTCGAACAACATCGCGAAATTCGACAGTGAAAAAGACAGTTGCGCAGATGGTGAAGATACAGAGGTGCCAGACGGAGGCTGGGGCTACGTGGTCACCGCCGGATGTTTCATCATTATGGTGAGAGAACACAAATTAGTAGTCAGGGTGTACACCTTAGTGTATCGAAGCCCATCAAGAAATATTATTATTTATTTTTGTCAGAATAAAAATAGAAGTCCGTCGTGAAAAAAAAGGATGCTTGAGAGAGATGGATGTTACTTCCATAAGAGTGTTTGTCTGTTAATTGTTTGAAGGATCATAGCCCTTGTGGCTTGGTCTCGGAACACGTCCATTAATTGATGGCGTTTTCAGCGAGGCTGTTGGTGCTCGCTGTATGCAGTCCGCCCTAAAAACAACAGCCCAACTAATCAAGAACAGAATGGAAAATGTAATTGTATCTTGATGACAGTATGAAATTTAATATAAATTTCCATTACAGTATATGAAAAGTGTTGAGACACCTTCACCCTCCACGAGCACACTAAGTTATGCCATGTACTAGGAGTATACCTGTTTATCTGCTCTCATGAGTACTACTTCCAGTGTGTATATTTGCAACTAGATCTTCCAGTATTTTCCAGGTGTAAAGGATGGTGGATCAATTTCGGCTGCGTCGCGAGAAGCGCAGCTTGTGTGCTTTAAGCGTTTTCACTAGATATTGACAATGTTTTTTTCTATACATTCTTCAAGACCTCAATTTCACCTGTCTTACGAGTAGTGGTTAGTGTAGAACACTTTTCAAGACTAGATATAATATAATTAAACTCATGTGGGTCATTCAGCGCAAGACGTGGCGGAGGCTTGATCCTCCGTCTCCTAAGCTGGAGACAGACACACTTCCTTTATGTGCTCACCAAGATCTTCCTTTCAAGACTAGGGAATGCAAACACTTTAACAAATATTAATAATGACTTGGCATCTCCTGTTCATTAGCTTCTTATTATAAAGCCGATCATTTTACTTGCAGTTATATTAACCTTATTTTGCTTTATTAGAAGGTAATAATCTTCTGGCATGGTTATTATTATTTTTATATTCATGGGGAAGCGTCAAACCCGTAGAAGCCACACACCTAGAAAACAGAAGTTAATAAAGTTTGATGGAAGAGTTGAGGGCAGCTTTATTACCCGGGATAAAGATTCCTTCACCTTTATGGTGGCACTGACCTAGAAGGCCTGACATGGTTATATCAGTAGAGGTAAACAACACCTGAGACGCAGTCACGAGTTGTTTACCTCTACTGATATAATCAGTAAATGTACATGTAATACTCTTCGTCTAGATTACTTTCATACAAAAGGAATAAAGGTAATATTTTTGGATCCACTTAAAGATATTTTATAAAAATAAATATATGATTTGTTTACTCTTTTCTTTTCAGAACCTGACTAACATTTACGGACCGTGTTTTGGTATTCTCTTCTCGTCATTTTTGCTGGACCTGAAGGCATCGTCGGCAACAATCACTTGGATTTTTAATATACAATCTTTCATGTTTAGCTTCTCGGCTGTGTTTCTGATGCCTCTGGTAGAGCGCTTCGGGTGGAGGTGTGTGACCTTCACTGGTGGCGTGTTCACTGCTGCTGGTCTGGCTATGTCTGCCTTCGCTACCTCACTCTGGTTCCTCTTGTGCTCATATTCCATACTGGGAGGTGAGTGCTTCACGTACGTCACACTCAAAAAAATTAAAGATTTTTAATTTAGAGATAAGGCAAATAAGTATTACAAGAATGTATTGTATATCCATATTCTTAATATTCTTGTGACTTCAGGTATTGGTTCTGGTGTGTCAGCTATGATGCCTGTCTTAGTTTTGACACGTTATTTCAAACGGCGTCTTGGACGGGCCAACGCGTTCATGGTTGGGGGAGTTTGCACGGGCCAGATGCTTGGGCCGCCCTTGGTGACGTACCTGCAGGAGGAGTATGGGTTCAAGGGCGCCACCCTCATCGTTTCCGCTCTCATGCTGAACACGTGTGCAGCCTCCGTCGTGTTCCACCCAGTAGAGTGGCACACCAAGAGCCCTGGTAGCGTTAAGAAGCTCGACAATAATAGGTCGTCAAGCCGTAGCCAAGAGTCTGGTGTTGGTACAGCTCTCGTAAAGATGATCTGTTCATTGGGCAAGCACTTAAAGATTCTCCAAAGTGCGCGAGCTGTTATCTTCGCAGTATCAGGATGCTGTCTCATTAGCGGTTACCTTAACTTCTTTGTGTTGGTCCCGTTCGTGATGAAGGCTGGAGGCTTCACGCAGGAGGAAGCATCCTGGAGTATGTCTGTGTCTGCATTGTCCAACCTGGCGATGCGTCTGGTGGTGTCCTCCCTGGCGGACTGGTCCTGGTTCAGCATTCGTGGCTGCTTCATGACCGGCATCTTCGTCGTTGCCCTCTCCACCGCCGGTAAGTTAAATAACAGTTTTCAAGGCAGGAGTTAATGCCAATGCTATAAAAAATGGTGATGAACATTTCATGCATAAATACAGAGATACTAAAAGTAAAGCTAAAAATATTTCTTGCAGAACAAATACTTAAGAAAGCAAGACTTTAGTGCACATGAGAACACATAGGAAAAACAAGTAGCAATCTCTATTGTCCATATCAAGGCTCTACTAAGTAAGCACAACCTGGTTGTACCTGTACGAGTGGTTCATGATCCACTGATCGGATTCTTAAATGACCTTTTTTTTTATTCACAACTTCAGTTGGTAGTCTGTTGTAGTGTTCCAAAGCTCTGCAAAAAAAAAAAATACTTAGTATTGCCTTGCATTTTCAGGCTGTTCTTCGTGTGTGAATGTATGAAATTTATTTAATACATCGAAAGAGTGAATGAGATCTTCTTATGTCTCTGCTGGTGAGTGTCCATACGTTTTCTACTTATATGTATTTTCAAAATACATCACCTTGCATTTTTTCCCTCATGGAAACTTAGGTTCCAGCATAAATTAGCTAATTATTCCAATAATTAGAACACCTATGATCCAGCCGGCTCCAGACGGAGGATCAATATCAGGCTTTGAATTTTTTAGGATTAAAATTATTTTTTTTATTTATAATTAACATTTTTTTTATTATTATCTGCGTCTTTCAATGATGACTGTTGGTGTATGTCCATGACTTGCAAGATAATACTAACTTTGGAATACAGTTAACTAAAATTTCACGAGTACTATTTCCTCGTTTTAAAGGTTTTTAAAGGGGTGGACAGGTAAACCAGCGGAAGGCCTCGGTCAAGTGATCAAAAGCTCCAGCTGCGGGTTATCACGTGACTCAGACCCGCGTCAGGAAACACTTTTCCTATTTCCTGACAAAACTGTCCTAAACTAACCTTCCTTCCTCTCTTCCTCTTTAACGTTTATCTTTTATCCCTCAAGATACAATGACAACAGGCATGAATTAATGAGCGTCTCTTTGTGTTTACTTGAGTGTTCAGTGTTCAGCATGGTGGAGGGCGTGTGGATGGCGTGCCTGGTGCTGGCGGTGTGGGGGTGTGGAATGGGTGGGTTCATGGGCGTGACGACCATGTTGATGGTGGAGTACCTGGGTCGTGATAACCTCTTACCCTTCATATCCGTCTCCAGCATCCTCTCATGCGTCTTTCTGCTGATGTTCAGTTCTCTCTTCGGTAAGTCAAGTGCGAACATTCTTCCTGTAAGAGGTATCGTCAGCTTCTGAACAATCAGTAGATTATTGTAACCATGGAATCATATCTGAAAAACAGGAAGTAATCTGCACTGATCCAAGGAAAGGGGGAGGGGGAAATAGCTCCAATTCCTGTCACCAAGAGCCCTTTACGGGTATCATCATGATCATCAATCTTCATCATGATCATTCATCTTCATCATGGTCCTCACTGACTGCACATGAAACAGCTGATGACCTGATAAGCCAGTGTAACGATGTAATGTTGCCACACCATAACAGCAACATGCATACACTATAACATTAAACGAGAGTTTGTTAAGTTCACAGATTCGTAAAAATAAACTAATTTTTTACTCGTATCGCCAAGTGAAGTCTATCATGCTTGGAGTCTGAAGTCTATCATGCTTGGAGTCTGAAGTCTATCATGCTTGGAGTCTGAAGTCTATCATGCTTGGAGTCTGAAGTCTATCATGCTTGGAGTCTGAA